>BGPR01047392.1:0-11806 GCA_013235015.1 Araneus ventricosus | reverse complement strand
GGCAACAACAACAAAGGAAGATCGACACATTGAAGAATAGACGCAAAAAAAGTGTCATCCAATAGCAGTCCGCGGGTCACAAGAAAATATTGCTGAGTTCGTTGTTTGTTCCTAGTCTGCTGCGACACAAATAAGAAATGATAACGAAAAAAAATGGCAAAAAAAGGATGGAATAAAATAAAATGGACTGCGGAGGAAAAAGAAGAGAGAAGCTAACGAAAGATAGCTTTAAAAAAATGGCAACAAAGAAAAGTAATATACAAAATGAAAAAAATGGAGAAGGTAGAATAAAAAGCCACCGGTAAGAGTGAGTAGTAGCCGTAAGAGAAGGAGAAGGGAAAAAATGGTAATAAATGGCGGAAAAAATCTCGTGGAGAGAGCATTCTATGTCTCTTTTCTTTCTGGGTTGCTTGGCTACGACGCCAATGGTTATCGCCAAAGTGGCAGTGATTTCGCAGGCCAATGTCCTGCGAAAAAGCTACGGACCTTTTAGCTGCAAGTACTACAGCAGCAATTCACAATACTGCTCTAGTTTATAAATAGAAGTGAAGTCGTTAATCACTTGTTTGATAACAGTGATTGCCGGCTAAAATCACCGAATGTTTACTTTGATGCGTCCCGGTGATGGATTTGATGGGAAACAATTTTTCGGAAGAAATAGATTGTTCGCTGAAGAAATAGATTGATTAGTTAGATCTGAAACTAGCGTGTGATTTGGTAAGGAATATTGAAAAACCAGAAGGGATGTTTTTAAAAGTTTTTGGATGAAATTGCTGCTTTCCTCCGTTATTATAAAAATTGGATATAACGATAGATAGCAGATCAGCTTATTTCCGGTTCATTGCCTTTCGAGTGATTCATTCACAGGAAATGCAATGCTTAATTTGAAATCACGTTTGTAGTTTTATCCATGGATTGGTTCAGTTATGCGCGATTGTTCACATTTTCGTCGTTACTATTTTTAACATTTTTGCTTTCTCGTATACGAAGTATGCAAAGAGAAAGTATTGTAATCGTCAAAAAATTTGAACTCGAGATTTTGATGTATCTCCACGTTTTAGACCTTCCTGAGTCCGAAAAACACAATTTTGGAATTATGCCTGTCTGTGAACACTATAACTATTAGAGTTACAGGGATGAAATTTGGTCTGTGATCTTTACACATAATTTGTAGGTTTCAAGAAGAGGGATTCCTCCATTGTGTTATTTTGCTTTCTTCATTTTGTTCTATTACTAATATAATAGCCCAGATCTGTCTCTCGGTAACGCTCTGACGTCACCAACAATAAAACTCGCGCCATAGCACTGCGAGACGTTAAACAGCATTATTTCATTGTTAGAGAACCTAAATTTCAGTAATTTTAAATTTAAAAGAATAATTGTCGTTCTAATTTAAGAACTCTAAAATAGTGAAATAAAATTTTCTATCGATTGATATAAAATTTATCTCGCTAGGATCAATACTTCCCGTGAAATTTTAAATTATATTAATTATATATTTCAAATTAATTTCCGTTTTTCAATAGAAAATAGTAAATTACGTCAGTGGTATATCATGCGCGTGATATAGTTTGGATGCCACGATGCATCTAATTATTTGGTGCAATCGTGATGATATAATTTGATAATATTGTTTGGCAACGTTAAAATTTACACAAAGACATCTGAAGTACAAGTAAAATTGTTGAACAACGAAAAATACTTCACGCGGAATGTTGCTTACCAAGAGGTTTTTTGAATAAAGAAATATGTAAATAAAAAATATTTCCTGTCATAATACATATGTTTATTTTATTTGTTTTCAATCAATGTTAAACATTTCTCTCGAATATATATCTATTTAAACACGTCAGATTTGACGGGAAATCTCTCGAATGAAGAGCCAATTTGCACCCGTCAAACCATGATGGGTGATTTTCTATATGGAAAATAATACTTAGAAAAAAATGCTGTTTTAAATAATGATAAATTGAAAGAAAAGCTCAATTTAACCTTTTACATTCAGAAAAGTAATTATGAGACACAGAAAGTAAAAAATATAATTGCATAAGTTGATTATTTTCTAAAAATTAACCCGCGAGTTCTTACAGATACGGATGTGATTTTTCTTATACTATCGCAAACAAGAAACGTCAGAATGATGCATCATCTAGAATGGTGCCTGCGAGAAACCTCTAAAGTTTAAAGACTTAAAATAAATACAACCAAATTTGACGAAATATGAGAAGTCAAGATGATTTTCTTGAATATTAATGCATTTAAATATTGAAAACAAAAGGTATAAAAAGGAAACGTTAACCACACCCTAATATTGTTCTATTCGAATGTGGTCCTGCTCTACAATTTAAAAACCTCTAACATAACTTTTAAAAAGTGCTGTGTGGAAGTAGTTACGTTCATATTCTCTGGTTTTTGTTCTCCTTTATCTTTTTTATTTTTAAACAATTTCTTTTTATAAAATATTACTTAAATTTTTTTTTAATGGCAGCAGTGAAATCAAAAAGAATACATAGAATGTATTGTGTTTGCATATTCAGTTTTCTGCGCTCCAAAATTGTCTTCAGCTTTTGAATAAAATTTTTTATTTAGAATTTTCCTGACTTTTTTGTCTCCGAAAAGACTGTTTTGCAGTGATTAGCATCGGATTTTTATATTATTTTCTGTTAATAATTGCAAAATTTAAAATACATATATAACATTGCTACTCATCTTCCCTCATGCGTTAAGTTGTTTTATTACTCAGATTGGAAGTCAGGAAATTTCCAATGGTCACTTATTCGCAAAATATTTATTTTTATGGAATGATGTTTCTTTTACGAGACGTCATTTTTACGTCAATGGAACAGATCGATCAATTGGATCTACAACAAGCCTGTAATTTAGTAAAGAATTCTCAAACATATTTTACAGTTTTTTTGGATCAAATTACTGCTTTCTTTCGATATATCCTCTTATGGCATAAATATTTTTGAGTGAGGAAAAAAAAAATCGCTTGTTTCTTTTTTGTCTGTTTACGTTTTATTGGCAGCAATTCAAACCTGATTCGTCTGATTTTTTTATCCATTAAGTTTTAATTTTTTCCCTTATAAAAGTTCAGTTTAAAGAAAGACTGAGAGTCAATATAATAAATGGCAGTGTTCATGAAGAGGTTAAAAATTTGACGTAAAAATAGCACTAAAACGCTTTTTCAGTTAATCGATTTTGCAGCTAATTGGTGCAACGCATGACTGAAGTCGTAATCGTGTTTATAATCTGACCCATTCCTTTAATTCGGCTCCTAACAGCGTGAACTTACATCGCATTAAAACATCTAATTGCGCAGATTATAAAAATAATACACTTCTATTTTTAATTTTTAAACTCAGCATTGTGAGGTAAAGGAAATTAAGTACAACAGAGTTTTTTCTTGATAGAACCAATTTTGTGAATTTCTAGCTAATTGAAACTTTTAAACGAGTATTCTTTTCGCAGAATAATAATATATTTATTAATTACTTGAATGTTAGTTCTACAAAAGATAATTTCTGTGCTTTTCAAATTGTAATAAAGCGTTAGAAATTCCATTTACAAGTATCCAAAATGGCTTTTTTTTTTTCACTAGCAGATTATCCCGGATGTTTACTCCGTTTGAACTTTTGATCTTTTGCGGAGATAAATTCGAATATCTCAATCTAAGGAAGACGATTTTTATAGTCAAAAATTATCAATTCAATGATGCCAGTTTTGTAATCGAGCTATATTTCCTCTTCTGCAAAAGGAGTTATTGCTGGTCAAGTGTGATTTCGATTTGAATGTAAGGTTTAGTGAATTCGGTATTCTTGGATTTTCACAAATACATATTTGCAAGCTAGGGTTTGTAACAATCGAATATTTTCTCATGAAGGTGATTTTCGTATTTTAAAATTCTTAAGACTCACAGATGACGTTGAATCTAAAAACATCTCGACTCTACTGTTTCTTAGCTAAATCGAAACGACAAGACATTCCCCAAACAGAAGATAAAATATAGTAATCGAATATTTGCTCATTTCATAATACTCTACAATTTTTATATTTTGTATGACTGTGTGTTCTGGATAAAAATACACTATTTTAATATATTCACAGCTTTATATCGATTAATCGATATAGAATGATTGACACAGAATTAATCGATTCATTTATTTAAATTTTAATTTCGTACGAGTGAATCCATGTGGTTGTCAGTCTGAGGAAAATATTATTTCTAGCTTCCATAAAAATCTATACTTACAAAAGGCAATGTGTGTGTGTGCGATGTCCAGACGAATCTATCGCACTTACAGCCATGAAATTTGGCACACAGGTAGACGTAATGGTGACTCAATGCAACTCGAAGCCAGAATTTTAAAATTTAATTTAGAAATTTTTTTATTTAATGTTTTGTGTTGTTTTGGGTCATTTTTGGCACGTTTACGCCTATAGTACTTTTCTAATGATCGTTGAAAGACAACCAATGCACCATCAGATAGAACAAACAATTTTCGTTCTAATGAAGTTTGTTTTGAATTTCCAACACAATTTAGTGAATTTTGAGAAATTTTTAAAAAATAGTCAGTTTTGCCGACAAAATTTTGTTTTCGTATTTAAATTTACTGCATCCCCCGTTCTAATAAAGTTATCTTTCATTTGTTTGAGGTAATGAATGGAATATTCCCCTGATTTAAAACAATAACGGTTAAAATTTCTTTTATGCTTGAATATTAATTAATTTTTTTCTGAAGTGTTAAAATACTCTCGCTCTATTTTCCCCCTCGATTCTTTGTAACCTAGGTCGCGGTGTTCTATTCCCAGCATGCATTTCGTCGAAAGCAGGTGACATCATAACCCTTTTGTTGAAGATTGTGAGCTTTTTAAAAAATTATGTTGAAATTCAGAAAGGTACTGCTAGCGAAATATAAATCAAAGATTAAAATGCAGAAATTAATTAAAATAAAATAATCAGTTTTATAGTACAATAATAAAAGCCTTAAAACTGCCTTTTCTAAATTGATAAATGATATGTGTGATAACCTAATATGTTTTTTATATAGACATCACCAAATTTTGGCGATTATTTTTTAGAAGAAATCCGGTTTCAGTTTTCGATTTAAGTCTATCTTCGGGCGCGATGTCGCCAAAAGTGACCGTCTTCCAGTGACGGCGGAAGACTGTCAACTGAGAGTAAATCTGTCACTGGAAAACACAACCATTGTCACATGACATATGTAGCGCCTCGCCTCTCTTCGGTAGAGAACCGTCGAATTCACTACACTTCAGAAGATATTTTTCTCCCTACCTCTCCACTAGTAATAGTAGATAGTTATCACGGAGCAGACAATAAAGAATGTGAAGAACTTCGCTAGTAAAGAGAAGTCGATGAAGTTTTAGGTTAGAGAGCTATTCTTATAAGTTAGTTTGGGGTAGAGATGTTTCGTAGAATCGAATGTTATGTTGCGATGTTGTCAGAATTTCCGCAATGATTTTTGGTAGATTTTGTTTAACGAATTCAGTAGTCGGTAAAGTGTGCAAAGAATCTATACTTATAAAAGGCAATGTTTGTGTGTGTGTGTCTGCGATGTCCAGACGAATCTATCGCACTTACAGCTATGAAATTTGGCACACAGGTAGTCGTAATGGTGACTCAATGCACCTCGAAGTCGAAATTTTAAAATTTAATCTAGAAAATTTTTTATTTAATGTTTTGTGTTGTTTTGGTTGATTTTTCGCACTAATTTCTCAATAGAATGGTTTTGAATAATTGTACGAAAAAAATAGATAAACCATTGGAAAGAGCAGACGATTTCCGTTCTAATGAAGTTAGTTTCGAATTTCTAACGTAATTTACTGAATTTTGGGAATTTTTTTAAAAATAGTCACTTTTCAAAAATAAAATTTTCTGGAATCCTTAAAACTCTTGCATCCGATGTTTTAATAAAGATATCATTTTGAAAATTTTTCAGCTTATAACTGCAACGGTCCTATCGGATTTAAAACAAGAATGATTAAAATATCTTTTTTCGTTTTTTTTTAAATTAATTTTTTCCTGGTAGTAGAACGATATTTTTCCTCTAGGGAAGCTTCCGTCCGCGACAGCTCTCAGGAACGTTGCGGGCAGTTTCATTGGCTGACGGGCCAGGGTGACGTCATTACTTTCGCGTTCTGCGAGGAGATGATTTATTTACTCGATGACTTTGATTATTATTTTTAAGCGTGTCTTAACTTATTTCTTTGCCTTTCATACTTTGCTTGCGGTGTAATCAATATCAGATTGTAATTTTTTAACATTGTTTGGATTTAACGGTACTCGGTCGAGAGGAAAAAGAGGCGGACCAACTAAATAATATATATATTTCTGTTTCGATTTCGTTTTTAAAACTTTCATTTATGTAATTGTATGTGGGCTTTTTTTTATTTTGTTGAAGTCCCGATTCCACGGGCAACGCCGTGCGCGTACTGCTAGTGTTAAAATAAAAAGAAAAGAAATACAGTCGACGCTCGTTATAAGGACCACACGTCATAAAGACCATTCCATTATAACGACCAGTGATAAAATCCCCAACTATATTTCCCTATGCACTCTATGTTATTTTACTTCCGGTATAACGATCGTCCAGTGTCATCTAATCCCAATACAGCGTCCGAATTCAGTGGTCACTCTTCCCGGTCTTTTTCCAAAATTCCTTTATTTTTTACATTAAAATCTATTTTTGATTGATAAAATTTTATTTTTAATACCAATGATAAAAAATAATTTGAGTATTTAGATGAAATCTCTTTAAAAATAGCCTATTTTTACGGAACTGTTGAGAGTACATGTGTACATTTTTTAATTTATATCCACTATAGCGAACCCTCTTTATAAAGACCTTCTGCTGTGAGACGCAGAGGGTCGTTATAACGAGAGTTAACTGTATTACAAGTGGTAATGGTTCTTTTTCGAAATCTCTCATTTTCCAAAATCATGGGCCATAAAAATGAAACACATCAATAATTTGTATGGCGTTATAAAATATTTCATTTTTGTCGAAAATACTTAATAATTTAGATTCCTAAAGTAAATAGAAGTAGGGGATGATTCAAAATTCGATGCTCAAACTACAGTAGAGTCTCCCTACAACGAAGTCTCTCTACAGCGAATTTCTCCCTATAACGAAATTTTTAATCGGAATGTTAAATAACATTCAAAATATTCTCCATATAACGAAGTGGTTGTCTCCCTATAACGAATTTTTTCAGAGGTTTATCTTTTCGATTTTTGTCATTTTTGAAGATAGTTTATAATTTCTGTGCAACCAATTCGCTCACACGTGCCTGTTTTTGGAACCACTCACTCACTCTTAACTCTTAAAATGTGAAAATTTTTCTAAAAATTTTACATCACGAAATGCAAACCAATGTAAAATAACGGAATTTTTCAAGTAAAATAAACGTAAGTACATACTAGTACATATTATTCTCTAAATTGGTGAATTGTCTTAACTTTTGAGCATTTTATTTATACAATAAAAATTAGTATAATTTTAACAAATTTATAATATATATTACTTCATTTTTAATTGAAAATCATAATTAAATACATTTGAATTCATCTCACCTATTGAAAAGTTTGGAACATTTACTTAAATAACTGCAAAAATCTCTAATCTCCATATAACGAAATTTTCTCTATAACGAATTTTTCAATTGGAACCAAGCGATTTCGTTATAGGGAGACTCCACTGTATTAGGAGGAATGGTAGAAACAATAAAACAAGCCAAAATCGCATAAGCAAGCATGGTCGGAAAAGCCAACGGGATGAACTAGAGGGCGCTGTTGGTCAACGCTGTACCTGAATTTCATCTGTAGTCATTTAAAGTTCGGACTGCGTGCGGATAAACGCCTTAGTTTACGAATGCTGAGAGTCGCAAGAATCTTCGCCGTCGCTACAAATGCCTGCGAAATTTTCGAAAGAGTTCGCCAATCCATACTCATGGCTGTGGAATCATGGAATGGTAAAGACTTTCATCTGTTCTGTGCATGTAATGTCCAAGTATGCCTCGCGCACCGAGCGAGGCTGTCTAAAAATTCCCCCTTAACAGCGACGAAAGCCTGTCTGAGGAAGTTGGCTTCTTTTGAGGTGAGGTTCTGAGATCGTTTAGGAGAAAAGCGCGGTGGGGGGTCAAATTATCATTGCCAACCACAGCCCATTTCCGTGCGCTATAAGGGTGGGGGTAAATGACCTGCCAGGTTGGGAGAGTCCAATTCATGTCGCTTCCTCCCCAAAACTCCCGGTTTTAAAGGAACTAGAAGAAAAAAGTCGAATTGGGATTAAAGAGATAAAGTTTAGCCAAATAAAGAGTTTTCACCTGGTATTAGGAGGGTAAGGAAGTCGTGGTGGCCTAGTTGAGATGGCTTGGCTTCGGGGCTGGAGGATTCCAGGTTCGAAACCCGATTGCACTAATGATCTGTTGGGTATGTTGGCCTGGTTCATATTAAACCTAACTTCGAGGGTCTAAGGTCCTCCTGCTGGTGTGTTGCGAAAGTCTTAAGAGACGGGTATGCCAACTCAAGTGTCGTCCTCATGGATCAAAATTACGAGGTCTGACCCAAAATAGCTCTGGTGTCGTTCAAAAAAGGCACGTGAATGTGGGATTCCGTTCAAGGAACAAAATGACCACATAAGGGTTTACCTTTAAGGGGTAAGTGGTTTCGGATTTATGTCTAGGGGATTTTAAGGGTTAAAACTTAAAGCAAAATACTACTTAAAATAAACGAGGAGACTTCAATATTAAATACAACAAACATTTATTAAAATGCTAGGGAGAATTTACAAGGGGGAAAAGAGATATATGTACAGAAAGGTTAAGGATAATTTACATGAAGTCATAATGAAATTGGAGCTAGATTAACTAGGGATATATGTTACAGGTTAGGATTAATGATTAAAAATTATAGGTTAAGGATTTAATGTTATGGAGCCATGATAAAGTTAGTCGGGTCATGCTACTTACGACGAGGAGATCGGGCGGCTTAAACGCCGATAAAATCTAACAGAGAGAGTTAATGAAGAAACATAGTCACTGCTGCGGTGCTGCTCTGCTCGCTCTGAGCTTGCACTCGAGTTTTGTTAGAAAAAAGATGGCGCTGTTTGCAGTAGAACTGTAGCTCCATCTATTGCATAGCAAACTAATTAATCTAGCTCGTACATTCTTGCAATGATTAAATAATGCTTTACGGGTAATTTCCTACATGAATATAACTAAACTAAAACTAAACTATCTTTTATCAGTTTGCCAGTTCTATCCCATTTCTTCTTGTCGAGAGGATTCCCTGCGATGTTTCAACTGTCGTGACAATAACTCTAAATTTCATACCAGATATCCCACATACCACTCTGCATTTGATCATCAATGCCCATCTTACCAACAAAAGGTCATATTCATTAGAAAAAATACACTCGACTGCTGAGAACTGTTCCAGACAGCAGTATTACTTCATCCAAGGTTTGGTAAGGTACAGTATGGAAATGGACTTCTTTTGGAACTCTTTTGCTCCATGGGCTGCTATTATTGTTCTTTGGGCAGTTATTATGGAATGTTATTTTGAACTCATCCATTATAAATGTTTATGAACTGTTGGACTTTTAATGTTTTACTTCGTCAAAGCAAAGGTTATGGAATGATGTTTTGGATAGTCATGAATTATGTTTTTACATTTCTTTTTTGTTCTTCAGTTTTCTTTGTATTAATATCGAAGTAAAGTAAATATCTAAATATATGTTTGTTAAAATATCTAAGGTTTTTTTTTGTTCTTCAGCTTTCTTTGTATTAATATTCTGTTTTCTTTGTGATGCTTGATAAAATATCTAAGTTAAAATATCTAAAGATATGCTTGTTAAAATATCTAAGGGATTTTTGTTATTGTTCTTCTGAATGAAGTTTCACACCAAATTCGAGGGCATGCTGTGGTGTAAGTAAGTCCTATCACATTCTGGCTTGTTTTTGTGCTTTCAACCTCACTTTTGAATCAGCCTGTAAATAATTTTGGTTATTATGGATAGAAGTAGTGAAGTTCGGTTAGTATGGATAGTATATACATGTAAAACAAACTCCTTATTCAATAATCTTATCAAGGGATTAGCAGTAGTTTCTCACATATATTATATGAGATTAAACTATATCTTTATAATGATTACATTTAGAAACTTGTCAACATGTTGTGTTGCATAAAACTACGAAACTCTCTATGAACATTTAAACGAGAAAAGAATTAAGAAAAAAATATATATACGCGTCTCAATACGACAAAAATTGCAACCAACAGTCCTAGGCAGTTCGTACTGACAGAAAACTACGCAAAGCCACAGCAAAATGATGTCAAACTAGTTTAGAAAGAACTCCATGAAATTAAACAACTTTCATTTTGAAGATGGAGTTCCATTAACTAAATAACGATGTTTGATAGACTAGATATTAACATTAGGGATGGGGAAAACCGCCGGTTTTAACCGAAACCCGTTTTTTTTTTGTGTTTCGGTTAACCGGTCTTTACGGTTATTTTTTCGTTGCGTTTATAACCGGTTTTTTGGGTTATTTTTTTGTTCCGGTTATATTTTTTAAATCCAATAACCTGGTAATAAAACCGGATCGAAACATAGGCTCGATTTTAGGTTCGGTTAGACTAAAACTTACCAAGCTATGAAGCTTTGAATTTCATCATCTTAGGCCAATCAACGACAACTGCTTCCTCGATACGTCTGTTGGTATGCAGATTACTGAAAAAATCTTTATGAATAGATAAATATTGGCCAATGGATTGATTTCCTGTAAAAACAGACAGTATTAATAAAAAATTTTGTCCACAAACGGCGTTTTTTTTTATAAAAAGATGAAAATTGGTTATTTTAAAATAACATTTAAAAATAAAATCTCTTAAAACATATCAACTACCTTCAAACGCGTTTGGTCATAGTCAGGACTATTTAACTTAGCTCAATGATACAGTTCGCCGCCTTCACCGTAGTGCCAACTTGAGTTGTGACTGTCTATAGTATTTTTGAAGGTTGAGAAGTTTACACAAGATTTAGATGAGTGAATACGATGTAGATTAAAAATCTTCTTGGAATTACGAGAGTAAATATATATTTAATATATATATCTAAAAAAATGAAACTATGCCGGAAATCAAATGGATCAGAAATGTATACGGTATTTTACTAAACTTGCAAAACATTTTATCTCAAATGTATTGAAATAAGCAAAGTTGAATAAATACTTATGTAATAATAAGATTTTGTTTAATGTATGTTCAGATCTAGTTTAGAAATCGAGAAGATTCGTTTTCCCTCTTTTTTTAAATACTAACTAAAATATTTTTCTACTTCAACAACAAACATCATCAAACTAAAAAAAAATGATGATTTAACCTCACTGAAAGCTAAAACAAAAGTAATAGAAATAAATACATGTTTTCTTAAGCTAGACTAGATGTGTTCTACGAGAAATATTCATGGAATTTCTGATCGAATTTAAAAACATACTATTTAAGTTTTTTCAACAGTTTCCAACAAATTCATTCTCACTTCAAAAAACATGCACAAACGATTTTTTTTTTTCTTTCTTTTCCTTAAAAGCTGGAAACAGTCATTCAGCTTAGTTTGCTTTGGTTGATGTTTTAAAAACAATTCTATTATTTCCCCCTCAATACTAGTTAGAGTAAGTAATAAATTCTTTCCGATATTTACGGAAACTTCTTCATTCAGTTTTGTTTATAATTCCATGAAAAGTTCCATAGCTACGAAATGCATTTGTGTTCTATCTGACGGAC
>BGPR01047391.1:0-11807 GCA_013235015.1 Araneus ventricosus | reverse complement strand
TTTTTTTTTATTAAAATGAATAAATCTGATTTCTTACCAATTTCGTGGCGTTTCTTGCAGACGCCGGCGAAGGTGTTTCCAAGCTGAATACAGCATTCGTCTTCAGAGCATTTTGCCTCATCTCCAAAGCAAGTCAAGGCAGCAGAAGCAGCCTACAATAGATAAACGGTGAAAATTACTACAGAGAAATCTAAAGGAAAATTAATTTGAAAGAACATTATCACTATTACTGTTCATTAAAAGGAAAACTCCACACATGATTATCTGTGCAGCCATGCCGAAAATGCTTAACTATACTCTTCTACAGTCTAATCTCACCATTGGCGTATCACAGACGAATGTCATAATATTTTTTTCGCTCCTTCCCTTCACCATACTTGATTCCAAAAAGGCAAATATTACACTACACTATAACTTCGATTAACCGTCACTGTCCGGATCAGGCCTGTGACGGATAAACGAATAACGGATATCTCTTGATACATGTGTAGAGTAACGCGATTTTATTGTAGGCTTGAGACAAAGACACGAAAATAAAATCCTTTCAATGTGAATGATACATACATATTGTATTTAATTTTACAAAGCGATGAATATAAACTTCAACATAAGATTAGCAATGTACGGAAATATAAATTAGACATAATTTAGATAATGACGGATAACAGAAACTGACGGCTTAACAAGTGACGGTTAATCGAAGTTTTACTGCACTATTTAATCTTAACGGTTTCCACTGACGCTCGGAGCCACCGTTTTCCCCTTCACTACGCCACTGAATTTGTCAGTGGGAAGGAATAAGTAGGTGTGCAGTTTCAACTTTTAGTTCACAAATATAATAAGATATAAAACAGTTTACTATTATTATTTGGACGCCAATGTTGCATGAAAAACTTGATGTGGCTTCTTTTCAATTGGTTAAAAGCATTCTGATGTTTTTAATGTAAAATCAAATTAAATTTTTGCAGAATATGAGAAAAAAGAAAGTCGAAAGAAATGTGCAGAGATATTCACAAAAATCTTACACGCATACAAAACTGTCTCCCTTGGAAAACTATCGCTTCCATGCTTAAAAAATGTGTAATGAATCTAAAGAACCGCCGAAATGAACTTATTTTGTTCCGTTTTTAATCGCGGAATGGTTTTGAGCATAGAAATGCTAGCAATCGTTTACAGTTTAGTTTAGTTTGATTAACGCCCAGTTATGAAGCTATACGAGAGTTATTTTAGGACGGACTTTGTAATTTTCATTAGCAGTCAGATGACAAGAATTACACATGAAAAGTAACCAATTTCTCCAAACTTCCATCAGCGGGAATACGTTTGACCCTATCGGATTTAGCACACATCAGATCAGCGTTCAGGGAATCTGGTCTCGGAGAAACGGCCCTCTGGTTATGAAATCAAGATTCCAACACTAATGCACACAAAAATAATCGGGACATCTTTTAAGGCAGTAAGATGATAGGAACACACGACACTACTTGGTCCCGGGGCAGGGCCTGGCTGTCGGCGGCCCTGGTAAAAGGGCTCTGGTGTAGGTGTGGAACAAGTGCATTCTGTAATCGAATATGAAGCGTAAATACTTTTATGAAGAAATATTGAAATATTTTCTAGAATTTTATTAAAGATCATTACGGAATAAGAAGAACTTGACGGACATACAATCCATTATCTTGAATTTTTTTTTAAATCCTTTTAATCAGGATATAAGAAGTTGTAGACATTTTTTTTCCAAATATTGCAGGTGCTAAAACTCATCTATAGGAAGTCGAACAGAAGTTCCAATATCCAAGCATTCTCATAAAATAAATTCAACAGGTTGGATACCATATAATAGTATATAACAGCAATCTAAACGATCTAAACCTATGCTTTACTCGAAAAATTCCTAAGATTCTTATTCGATAAAAATATTAACGGCTTCTTACCATGACGCAGAGGGATACAACAAGACAGGCTAAGATAACTCTCATGTTTGCGGTTGTTTGGTGCCAAGTTCTGAAACGGAACTCAAAAGTATGTGATCGTGTAAGGAAAGAGTTCTTTTATATTCACCCAATTTTTGACCCCTGCTATTATCTTTCTTAATTAAAACAAATGGTCATAGTCTAATTTGAAGACTGTTATATTCTCATGATGATACTTGAGGACACCTGTTATTTGAGGACGTGCCTGATTTTTCTCCCATGAGTTTTATCTAATACGTCAATTCAGCAAAAATTCCAGTTTGATAAGGATGTTATGATTTCTCTTAAAATTTTGAGTATTGCGTTCTCTTCCTGGTTTATTTTTACCTTTTTTTAAGAAAATGCATATCGATTTGCAAATAAATAAATTAATCAAGAAAATACTGAAAAACGATAGTAAAAAAAGTAATATCAGAATTTTCTAAATCAGACCAAGTGATAGGTAGGTAAGTTCCCAAACTATTTGCCTTTCGAAGTGCAAAGACTGACATTGAATCTTTTTGTACTTCATATTTTTTTTGTAGGCTAAAATAGCTGTTAAGAAATGCATTGTAACTTGGAACAAAATAATCTCTGAAAATGATTCGTTACATTATCGAAACTTCGATATCCTTTTTATAGGAATAGAAATCTCTTTATAAGATAAACGCTATATGCCGAGTGTTTGTATATAAATTCAGTAATATGTTAAAAGGCCGTATGTTTAATATTAACATTTTTAATAAAAGCTATAAACATTTTATTAATTTCACAAATTTTTGGAGATTAATTAAAATATTCAATATGTATCCAAAATTAAAAATTAAGAGGTAACACTATACAAGTTCAATTTAGAAAAGCAAGTGTTTTTTATAAAAAGCTTTTGTTTAACTTGAATTGATTCATATTTATAAAGTTGGAGTTTTGTATTCAATTTTTCACTCACTTCCTGATGTACTAGAGTTCTGAAATCTTGTGCATTTGTTTGTTCCACATGAAAAAGCAGCATTTTAATAATTTTGTGACTTATAATGTAACTAATAATATATGTAATTTTATAACTTAATTATTAATTAATATATTTATTTGGTTAAATATTGAATCCATACAGGTGGCGCCAGCTAGTAGTCAGTTGGAGAAATATTTATGTTTAGGTTCCATAATATTTATTATCATGAAATTAGGAATAAAATCTGTCACGACCATCGTCAGTATGATTTCTCTGAATGGTATTATTTTTTTAAAGAAATCATCCTTTTTTTCCGGCATTGTAACAATTTTTCGGTATTTCCCGCTTACAGCTACGTTACTCTAACAACAATATCTAAAATACCGCTGACTGAATTGTTCAAAGTTGCGTTTTGCTTCAACTTTGAAGTCAACTCACCATCAAATAACTCTTCTATATTAAAAGAAAATAGAATGGATATTCTTCTGTAATTAACAGTTGATACCTATCACTTAATTCCAGGCCGCGGTGGCCTGGTGGCAAGGTCTTGGATTTGGGGCTGGAGAGTTCCAAGATCATAGCCCGATTCACTGCAATTCGCCGTGTATGTGAGCACGTTAAATTTGACTCCATGGGTCAAACGACCGCCCGCTGGTCTAGTGCGAAACTTGGAGAGGAAGCGCCAGCTCAAGTGTCGTTCTTATCATGTGACCGTGGTGCAGAATTACAACGTTCGTCCCAAAATAGCCCTGGTTGCTCAAAACGGGATGTTAATATAACTAAACTAATCTTTTCAATTCTGGTACTATAACTATTACAAGTTTTAAAGCAAAAATTTTCAAAACCTTTTCTTAAGTACTTCGAAAATTATATAGTATGATTTTACAAAACGTTTTCTTTTTAACACCAAGAAAGGGTCGATTTCTGCTTGTTAGTCTAGATTTTGCATATTGTTCAGATGGCAAACGGGACATCTGAGCCGTGAAGTGGGCCCCAGAATGGGATTTATTCGGCAGAATCGGGTCTTGAGCCCGAGACTCCAGGTCCGCAACTGACACTGTATCACCGCAGCCTTCATGCGGTTTTTGCAGAAGGTGTTAGAATTTCTTATTTCAGTGTTTGAAATTTCCTTAATTTTGTGATTCTGAAATAAAACCTGTGGATTTCTTTAAAGCCTTCAATTGTGTTTCTTCATTCTTCCTAATCATAGTAACTATTTTCAATTTTAATAATTAGATATAGAGATACCTTTTAATCACTAGTTTCTAGAAATCAAATTTACCAAATTCATTACAAATTCAATTTTATTTTAGTCTTTTTCTCATCCATCCCCTTAACTATTTATTCGAGTCGACTGTAAAGAATAGTATAAAGAATCTTGCAGGTCTCAGTGCTGATAAAAAAATTTAATGAAATTACATTCGAACTTGCTATCAACTTGATTCGAAATTTTAAAGTTACATATTGATTTGAGTTTGGTATTACTGAAGCGTTGCTTTTTATTTCATTAAAATTAAGGCAATCTCAGAAACTTGTTCCTTTTTATTATATCCAGGTACTTTTTTTCGGAAATGAGAAGCAGTGAAATTTCACTGATACCATCAAACTAAAATAAAATTTCTTCAGCTTAGATTTCTTTCCTTAACAGCTTTGTTTCTAATTCATTTATGTTAACATTTTTATTTGCATGATATGAAAATATAATTTCCATTCTCTGTCCATGCAAAGATAAACCGAGATCAGCCTCTTTTTCTTATAAACACATTAAAACGGGTTTCTTAGAAAATCTTAAATATAAGTACTTGAAATCACTTTTTTCAGAATTTATCCAATTTTGATGTAATACTGTTGAAATTTCAAAGTTTTATTCGTTTTAAAATTATAACCTTAAATAACTCTGAAGTCGTAGTTAGTTTTGAAGTCGTAGTTGAAATTTTGAAAAAGTATCCATGGAAAACCAACAACCAATTCTTTCTCTAATCTTCGAAATAACCTTAGATGTTCAGAATGAAACATTTTCCTTATGAAACGCGATGATGAGCAATGTCTACATCGCCTTGCCGAAGCTGCACGGTGGCATTTAGTGATGCGTCGTTCACACCAGAACGAATACGCGTATCCGGATCCTCGAAAGGAACGACTGGATCCGATTCCGAGCAAAAGGAACGATCGAATGTGCGGATTCGGATTCATGAATCGGATACGGATTTACTGATAATCAAGATTCCGATTCAGAATCACTGATTCGTAATCTTATCGATTTCTGAGGTTGTTTACAAAGAAACCAGTAGAATAGCTGGTTTGATCAATGATTCGTTTGATATTGCTTGAGAAGCAAAAGCTTTGCTGGTAAAAAGAAGATGCAAGTAAAAAGAATTCATAATAATTATAATTAAAAATAATTATATTTTTTTGTTCTTAACTCAAGATTTCAATATCAAAAATAATTTCATTAGTTGAATCTCGGTACATTGAAATTAATAGATTTGATAAAAACCATTTAATAGGAAATTTTGAGTCTGTGCTTTTTCCAAACAGTCAAGAATTTTTGGTATGCAAGTTTAAGATAAGTCAACAAATAGGATGCATTTTAGAAATTATTCAGAAATAATATTTTTCCATGTCAGTAATTTAAAGGTCATCGAAAAAAATTTATTTATACCTTTTGGTTTTAATTACTTCTTTTAAGTATGCCATACTCAGCACGTGCTTACGTGGAAAGGTCGATAGAATGCCTTGTTTCGAACCCTACTGACACGGGTTCGGATATCCGCAGGCGGCAAAGTCGTTGCAAGACAATGTTTTGAAAATTTTAATTTCGGATATTCTTTTAAAGAGTTTTTTTATAATATATATGCAGCATTTTATTATTCAGCACGGCCCGTGCACTTATCTGTGCATGGGCCACGATGGCAATGGTAGCCGGGATTAGCACTATGGAAAGGGCTGACAGGCAATGAATAAGTTGAGCGCTTTCCCGGAGTTATTTGTTAGGTTATGGCCGTAGTCCGATTACGCATATTACTTTAATTAGTCTTTAGAGCAAATCAGTAAACGAAAATAATTTTTTTTATCTACTGCTAAATGTAAATATTCTCCTCCTCCATTTTTCTCGTCACCCCTATTTTTGTGAAATCAACTCCACTTGGCACATGCAGAAATGCGCGGTGGGGTTCCATATCTAAGAATGATCAGTACTCGTAATATTTGTTATCAAACCTGTCGTTCAGTTTACCCGGGAGCTTCAGCGACGGGGGATTTCTATGTGGTTCACAAACGATCAAATTACATGCAAATGATAATTTCTCAAAGAAGTCGTTTTTAAAGAAGCTATGTTTTTATCACAAATCTGATGAAACGCTTAAAACTTTCACATAATAAAAATCAAAATACTTATGTTTCTGAATTGTAGGGTTTAGCATAACACAATTTTTATTTTATAACAATTAGTGAAAGGGTTACTTTTATTTCAATGTTTCTATAAATTAGTGTGTGCATAAATCAGTTGAAGTGTAAAGTCGTAGATTTAAGGGAATTCGCTTGCAGTAATAGTCGTAGATTTTGTAAAAGAAACTTAACAGGTCCCTTTCTTAACACTTTTGTCAATTCATAACAGAACTATAGAAAATGTGAATGAATTCTCTTTCTTTCTTTCTTTCTTCAATTTTGATAGAACTGTAACTACAAATTTTAATTTGCATTAACTTAATTTTTGGATTACAGATGTTCAGAATAATTAGATTTTTGTGGAGAGGGCTTCGAAATTATTTCGTATATATTTCGAAATGGTTTCTTTAATCTGTTATTAGTGTTACTTCAGTTTTAAATTACTAACTCATTTAATAATTGCTTGTAAACTGCTTTCAAAGGAGAAGACGTACGGAACTTTTCGTCTTAATGCGTATTAAGCTTATCTCTACAAGTAATTAAATGATCTAATATCATTTTTTTTGTAATTCTCAATTAATTGTTTAATTTGGAAGAGTGCTTTCTTTCCATGGAAAAGACATTGTTATTGGATTTGCTTTGGGGCTGCAACCGAAGTCTCCTGCTTGCAAACTGCATGAAGCTTGTTCACATTTAATTGCTCAGCAATGAGGAAAGAATATCGAAACTTGGAGGAAAATAAAAAACAAATTGACGATTTTTTCACACATTCTGAGTCCTTTTGGGTTTTCTATCATTGTTCTCATATAGTTGGTGTATATAACAATGTACATCCTTCGTTATTCCTATTTCGTGAATAAAATTTGTTTTTTATTAGCCTCATACTTATGGAAAAATTTATACATAGGGTATACATTTATACATAATAAAAGTCTCATTTTGCAATCTGTACAAAGTTAAATTTTTTTAATCACAAATGTTTGGTCCGGTAAATAAAAGATTAGTTATTTGCAGGGCAAGGAATTACTACATTCGGAAAAGAAAGTCGTTGGCTTTTAAATCCTCCAATATAATAACGATAGTTAGCTTAAGAAGTGTGCTCACCAGTTATGTAACAATTTACGGATACTTTTAATATCTAAATGGACCGTCAACACTGCAGAATTTGGGCAGAAGAAATACCCACCATTGCTCATCAAATCATACCGCATTTACCAACAGTCACCATCCGGTGTGGTTATGTTGGGATTCCTTATTTGGACAATTCTTCTTTGGAAAACAACCATTTGCAGAATCTATCACTGAAGCTCTCCGTCTATCCACATTAAGAAATTCGAGTTACCCGATCTTCAACAGTGTGACATCTCAGGCAGCAAGTTCTTTATGTACGGTGGCATTCCATTCTGGTATCAATGTCTGCCCAGAACGTTCTCTTTTCATTGATATCTTGTTCCCGCTTAAAATTCCTAAGAAGTGGCGAAATTAAATTTTCCATCAATTTTTAATATTTTAAAATTTCTCTTGGTCTCTTTAACTGTTAAATGCCCATCGTCTTAAGAGTAATAAATTTTATTTTATCAAAATCAATCTATAACTTCCATCCACAGATTCCCTTCAAAGTTGACAAAAATATGTGAAAAAATTTCAATATATAAGCAATTTCCCGCTCCCAAGGAACACCATAATCTCCACACATTTTATCTATGAAATACTTCATTATTATGTATACGCAAAAGTTACATACACTTATGATTCATCTACTTTATGTATATGCAAAAGTTTATTTAAGTCTAAAAAATTATATTTATTTATTTTCTTTATTTAGGGCAACACTTCCAAAACTAAGCTCCAAACCCAGGATATTATTTGTTAGTCCAGAACCGTATGCCAAGAATACAGAAAGTAATAAAAATTAACACACCTTTCAGTAAAGTCTTCGGCTACGAGGATATCAAAGTAATGGAAAAATATTTCCAGAGAGGTATATGGTGCAGATTTCTGTTAGAGACTCCAAAGTAAAACTTCCACTGTACTTAAAAGTGTATCATATAAAAGCTTTTCCATGAATTAACTGAACAAACTTATTTAATTTTTATTTATTGGACTTAAAGTAGAATCACCATGTATTTTTTACCAAACCATTATCATTTATTTGTTGCAATTTATTTCTTTACTTCATTCATTAATATTGTTACAAATTTTGTATCTGCCACAATAGACCCTGAAATTCGAATTTTTCTGTGGTTTCACGGAGATGCAAAGATCCAATTATCAGACATGTGTATGAGAGCATAACATGAAAACGACTCCATTTAATTACAAAATCTGGCAGGGCCCAGGGCCGGCCCTGGTGCAAAGTTTATTTGCGGGGCCTTCAAACTAATTTCGCAAAACAAAATAATTTATTGCATTTTCCTATTTATTACACTTTACAAATTGATATATTAAGCTCTTAAGAAATACGTGAAAATGACAATTAATTGAAATATTTGTTTTATGAACGATTTTGAAGGTAATTAAAATGTTAACTTTATAAAAAATTTAAAATATATAATATTTAGAATCACGAGAAAGATTTTTCTGCAGATACGATGGTCATTGACATGGTCAATAATTTTTTCAGAACAATCAGACACAAACAAATTCTCACACAATTTGAATAGAGTTCAGATAAATTAATTTTTAAATAAATATTATAATATTGTTATCCTGTTATGCAAAACTCGACAACAAATTTTGATTTCAATAAATAAATCAATGCAATCCATTTTGTCTTGCAAAGTCGCTTTTAAGTCTCTGCGTTTTCAGACAGTTTGTGACTATCATCTTAAATACCTAAAAATTCCTATTTCGTCCCATATCTGTGATAAATATCGAATCTTTTCTTGAAAGAAAAAATGTCACTATAGATTATGACTAGAAAATATTGAATTTGGAAATATTCTTTGACAGATGAAATAGCTGATCATTTCCTCAAATTCAAAACTGTTTTTTTCATCAAGTTCTTTTGTTTTTAAATTCAGGTTCAGTGGTGTAGATGAAGGGGGCGGAGGTGGAGGTCCAGCCTGAGCGACATTTCGAAGGGGCGGGAAAATCAGACACGTGGGAAAACAATTTTTATGACTAAGAAAAGCAGCTACAAAAGCTCAATCGTCGTGTACATGAAAAAATGACGTAACTGATTCGTATCTTTCGCCTTTTATTGGTAAATTGCCGATATGTGAAGGAAACATTGGTGGTGGACGAGCAATTTCGCAACCTGTCTGCAGAAATTGAGGGCGTAGAATGACGAATTACGTAGCCAATAAAATATTTTCCCCTGGAATTTATAATTATTATTTCGAAGTTGTAACTTGTAAATAAAGGACGCCATATTGCAAGTTCTCCATGGCGGCAAAAGTTGCAGCTGCGCCATTATTCAGGTGTCACTTTTAACAAACGCTTCCACTGTTTCCTTTGCAGTTATTATAAGAAAATATGAATCCCGATGCACGATATGAATTTGCCTACCAATATCTATATTAGAATTTTGAAATATCTGGTATTAAAAAAAAACTGAGTAACGTTTGACCAGTTATATTTACTTACTTCAGTATCAATTACTTATCAGCAATATTTATCTCGTTCAGTATGCCATTCCAAATAACTAAACTTAATAAGAGTTTTGAAATGAAGTTTATTTTCGATTGATTGGATTTAGGATTCCTTTCCATGTCGATAGTATATTCACAAAAAAAAATTCAAAGCAAGAGAAAATTTCGATTCTTGAGTGTGATCTCATAGATTTCACACTTTCGAAGCGGCATTCCTACGTCGTTTCTAACTGCGGCTTTAAAGTAATGAGAGGCTTTTGCAAGATAAGCGCTTTTTCTAGCATTTATGTAAAACCTCTCGTATTAAATCCGTATTTAAGGTTACCATAATTTTTTAGTTAAAATCCGGACACTTCGGGCGATGGATCAAAGTATAGTATAAAATTCTAAAAGCTGCCTGCCAATGACCGTGACCTTATCTCGTAGGTCACGCGATGACCCTCTTTCATAACCTTAGAGCAGCGTTTGTGGGAATAAAATTAAAGACGTCAAAATGCAAAAAATATACGATTTTTCTTAATGTTTGGTAATTCAAAATTGCATTAATGATAAACAGAATTAAAACAAAACTGCCAAAAAATTTTCAGTTTCAACTGGTGCACGGATAGAGACTCGTCCCCTTTTTCAACAATGGATGTAAACAATGAGTTTTCTTTCATTGGCGGAATGACGTTGGTTTTTGTGAAAACGCTCTTTATTACAACCACATTTTTCTTCTCCTCGCATTCACTGATGTAAATACGGACATTAGTCCGGGCGTGAGCTTGAAATCCGGACGTATGGTAACATTAGTTATAGTTCCACTGTCTACACAGTGTTCCCTAAATATCATTCTTCTTTTTTTGATAGACTTTCAATTTTGACTGATAACCCTTTTCCTGGCGAGTCTTTTACCATTTAACAACAAACAAATAGTTCCTGTATACTCACATCATTTTCAGAGACAACTACATTAACATATCATAAAATAACAGACAATTGTTCTTGATGGCTCTGGAGTGTAATCTAATAAAATTGCAAGATACTTAGCTTTTTCTATTTAAATATATTATTTACTTTCTAACTTTTTTAGCCAAAGCAGTAATCAGTTCGTCTTCTTTCCAACGAAATAAATAGGAATGCGATGCTGATTTCACACAAAAATCAAAATGTTATTTCACGATTGGGTGAAATCTTGCATGTAATTCTATGAAATCTAAGAAATTACCTTTGTATGGTTTATGTAAAGTATTGTTATTTCCCTTAAATGCCAAATTATGCTTTTATAAATATAAAATTATACTACCACTTTTCATTCATAAACACATTTTACACACTGTGTTTCGTTTTAAGTTTTTTTTTTCATGTTATCTGTTATAGTCTTTCCCAGTTTGAAAATATTTTTAAATTGGAACAATTTATATATAGCTTGTAAATGATATTCTGATCTTTCGTGACTTTGTAATCGCGAACTTAAGTCCGGTTAAACACAAAGAAGTGGCATTTTAAGAGTGGAACAATGTGCATCTTTGTATTTTGAGGAGAGTAACATTCCTATCTTTGTTCTTGATGTTCTTCATTCTTTCATTTTCTTAAATAATTTCAGAAAAACTTCTGCAATTTTTATCATTCGGAAAATCGTACTTTATTTCCTTATGTCATACCATTTTGCGTGATAGCCGTTCTAAATTCATCATTTAGAATTTCAGGCCAATTACAAGGATAATTGATATCGATATTTCGTTTTCAACTCTTTGTTGATCCTGTTGAAGCTGCAAACCTCGGACTGACTAATCTTTTTCTTCATTCGACGACGACAAAAAGTCCACCATCTATAGGCTTCCCTCTGCTTCATAATTTTCTATCCGACGACTTGAAATATGCACATATCGCATAAGCATATATGCATATATTATTCTAACATGCATATATTATTCTAACATGCATATA
>BGPR01047390.1:0-11807 GCA_013235015.1 Araneus ventricosus | reverse complement strand
TGTCACATTGGTCAAGATCAGGGGAATAAGATGGTCGTGGAAATACTTGAATGTCATTATTTGACAGGTGAATTGACACCAGGAGGAATTTGTGAATCGGCTCCTTATCGCGATGGAGGACACATTACTTGTCCTTTCCCGCGACGAAAAGTTTGTATACCAGTAATCACGAGATACGTGCATACGTTGTAAGTATTTGAACTGGATGAAGTCTGTTCTGACCAGTCGATCACATGATACTGTTCGCTTTTTCTATGGGAAATGACATATTTCATTTACATTGCGAAAATATTTTTTTAAACATCCGGTTTTTGAAAAAGGCAGTATATGCTCGAATGTATAATTAATCATTTCATGGCTTGAAAGCATACTTGACATGATATTTCAGTGAATTGCATTATTTTTCCAGATAAATATTTGCATTTACTCATCTTTTCTATTAAAACAAGATATTGTATGATATTTCCATGACGTTGTTCCATAATCCGAACTAGCAGAATACCCGACGCTGTCCGGTCTTTTTGAGGTCAAGTTCTTGTGGGAGACAATAAAGTGAAAAATATTTTATGACTAACATAATATTTATTTATATTTCTTTATTGAGAGAATATTATTGAAATGATTCTTATATTAATAGTACACAAATTTTCTTTCATTTCAGTATATATCATAAGTATACTGTATTACAAATCTTTCCAATATAATAACTCCATTTCTTGGGCATCTTATTATCTTAGAAACCCTGGATATATAATTTTCATTATAATTGTTTCATTTGCTAAATTGCTTTCAATAACTCACCTCCACCCTACCTAGAAGGGTGTACAATAGGGCCAAATTTGCATTGCAGTATGTTTTGGTGAACAATGTTGGAGTCATTTTTCGATTAAAATTTCAGCAATTAAAGTAATTGAATCATTAAATGAAATATTTTTCATCAAAATTACACCACCTTCTTCAAATGAGCATTTCTACATGCATTATCTGCAATTATCATCCCAAAGTTGATAAAATCAGAGTTACCTCCACCATATTCGACATGTTGAAACATGTGAATCAAGTTTCAATTCGACCAGTCCCTTTATTACATGTATTTAGGTGGCATTGCCCCGTCCTACCCTAAAGGACTGGGTAAGGGCTTATATGCCCGTCAAGTCTGCCAATAAGAAACATGCGCACCAGGTTTAATCAAAATCGCCGCAGCTGTATCAAATTTCGTTTTATTCAGCGCATTTGTTAAATGTATTTAACCCTTTGAGGACGGCCGTACGGAAAACGTGCGGTTCGATCGTGCTCGCCGACGTTATTCAACGCGCGTGACTGCTGAGGCCTTTTTCTAGTTAAGCCTGATTGCACTAAAGCTAGTGTCACGCCGACGTGTCAGACGGTAGCTAAAAGCCACAAGAGTCGGCACGTATTTGTGACAGTCGGGAGAGAATATGCCAAGCAGCTGGCACACTCGCGTGACAGTCGTCCTCAAAGGGTTAAACGACTTTGCCCTCTCTTCTATCATAGATGGGGTTAGCTTTTATTTACCACTGTAGTATTTTTACCATTTTAGCATATGTGCATAATTACATCAAAATTATCCAAATCATATCCAACAGCATGCCAATTTGCCCATTAATTACATTTATTCAGAGTATTTTGCCCGACTCTATCCTGAGTTACTGGGTTAGGAAGAATTTAATCCTAAACTACTTTGAATCGGTCAATGAGGAACATACGCACCAAGTTTAATCAAAATCGATCCAGCTGTATCAAATTCCATACCAATCGGCCCATTTGTTACATTTAAACGACTTTGCACACAATATTTGTGGGCATTGGGTTACAGTTTATTTAACCCGGTAATATTTTTAGTTGGCTCATAAGAAGCATATATTCCAAATTTCATCTATACCGCTACGCATGTCCAACGTCCCTTTTGCTGCATGTTTTTATATGAATATGCCCCACCCTACACTGAGTGAGTTTGTTAGGGCATATTTACCCCTACAGTACTTCATGTCGGCCAATGAGGAGCATAGTGCCAAATTTCCTTAAAATCGATCCAACAGTATCAAATGCCATTTCAATCGGCCCATTTGATACATTTAAACGACTTTGCCCCACCCTACCCGTGGCGATTGGGTTAGGGTTTAATTTAACCAACAGTATTTTTAGTTGGCTCATGAGAAACATATATACCAAATTTCATCGAAATCGCTAAGCATGCCCAGCGGCATTTTAGCAGCATGTTTTTAGACGACTTTTCCTCGTTTCATCAAAATCCCTTTAGCCGTTCGGAAGTGATGCTGGAACAAACATATATACATATACTTGTACATATATACGTTGAGTTTTATACATATAGATGAGGTACAATATCGTGAAGATACCTTAACAATATTATAGATCACCCTGTGCTATTTGGGTATTTCAGATACTGTATTATTAAATATGCACATTTGGTCGCGAGAAAAGCTTCAAAACTGGAGGGTCAAGGTCTTAAGACCCGATTTCATGGAAGATCTGGTGTGAATACAGGGCACGTTAAATCCATCGAAGATCAAACGTCGCTCCCCTTGAGTGGAGCTGAAGTTTGGAGAGGGATCCTGGCTCCTATGTCTTCCTAGTCATCGAACCACAGACCAAAATTATAATTGTCTGTCCCAAAATAGCCCTCGTGTAGCTTCGAAATGGAAAGTTAATACAATTGCATTAAACTAACTCGGTCGTAGTAGCATATTCTCAGAGTCTGGCTTCTAGGAGGAGAGGTTGCGGAATTGAAACCTAAATTCACTAAGTATCTTCCATGCATGTAGTCCTGATGAACTTAAATTAGTGGGTTAAATTATTAAGTTAGTGGCATGTCATTCTTTCCATATGATCATTAGGGTGGATCGCTCTTCTATGGAGAAAAAAAATATTATTAATCAAAACCTACCTATGCGGAAAAGATGTTTCATGGTATGGAGATTAAGAGAAAATAATAAAAAAATTTCAATTCAAAATTTGATACTGCCGAAAGGGGGGGGGTTGAATTTTCAAAAAAAAAATGGAAAAATACTTAATTTTGATTATTGATTATACTATTTTAGATTCGAAATAATTGGTTTTTTTTGCAATATAAATAACCAAAAGTGATGATTAATGAGTAGTGAGTACTAAGTAGTGAGTAGTATAATGTACATTGCAACATTTTATGACTCAGCTTCTCCTCCCCACACCGTCAAATCAGTCCGGTTAAACAACTATAGGAATTGGCAAACCTATCTCTTTTCTGTTTCCTGCTTTATCCTCCCACCCCTCCATAAGTCGGAAGTGGTACTTCATGGAATCTTTCCCACAGTTACACCTGTAGTGACAAAAGTTTTAGCTGCAGTTAGAACATTGGACCGATTTGGTATATCCGACCGAGCATTCGCTGCCATCGTGTCAGCTCCGCTTCAAGATGTCGGCATTATCTCAGAAAGCATTGTTTTGAACGTTGTTGACAGAAATAAAATTCGGCGTGGGAGAACAAAGGCAAGAACCACTCTATTGTCTCAGTCAGTTATAAAAGATTATGATCATGGCCAGTTTGGTTTATACTTCGATGGGCGAAAAGACAGGACTCTATCAATGGAAGACAACAGAAGAAAAGTCATAATAGAAGAACACGTAAGTTTAGTAAAAGAACCTGGCTCTGAGTACATCGGCTACGTGTCTGTAAATTTCGGGTGAGCTCAAATCATCGGAAATCACATATATGGTTTTTTTTATCATGCGTTGACAATGACATAGATGTAACAAAGTTGGTTGCGACAGAACATCTGTCAACACAGGTGTCAAAGGAGGTATTATACGTAACGTGTAACTGATCCTGAATCGTCCACTAAAATGGTTTGTGTGCCAGTTACACGCCAACGAGCTTCCACTACGTCATCTTTTCGCGCAAGTGGATGGAACCACAACTGGGCCCAGAAGCCTGACTGGCGAAATAAAAAAATCGTTGTTGAATGCGAGAAGCTACCTGTAGTTTCATCCACGCCAATAGAATACACGCTATGTGAAGTGACTAACAAGAAAGACTTAAGTACTGATCAAACTGCACTTAATGGAAATTTGTGAAGTCATAAACTGCTGACATTACAGAGAAAGTCTGTCGAAGATAAATCCTGGAAAAGTTTGCCACTCAAGGTGGCTTACAACCGCGAACAGAATTATCAGGCTCAATGTAGCTCACGAAAATCCATCCGAGGCTTTATTCAGATTAACGACGTTCATCGCAAAAGCCTATGCACCTATGTGGTTCAAGATCAAAACGAAACCATAAGTAATCTATGAGGCGCAGCATTTGCATCAATCAATCGTTCAATCACGTTATTTCTCGAGTGATTTGAAGGATGTCATAGACCCTGTTATTAAAAGAAACTGATTTTTTGGCCATCCTGAAAATGGCCTGATATCAATGCTAGCTGACGACAGAAATCACAAAAGCGAATTAGCCCTTCGAAGAATTCTGAAAGCACGCAAAGTCGAACGGTCTGCTGCAACCACAACCATTGCAACGAATAACATCCGCATCTTCAATTTACCAGCTTTAAATCTTTGTGCGATGGATTATGTGGACTTGATTAAGTGGGAAAATGTGACAGAGCCTCCACTTACTGAAAGATTCAGTGATGACAAGATTGCAGAAGCAATAGTAAACCCAGCAATCTTTCACGAGGCAATACTACCTACTATCAAGGGGTTTCCTTGCCACCCTCAAGTTACAGAACGAATAGTCAAAGTAGTCACGGAAGCAGCATCTGCAGTTTGCTGACCATCTAGAAGGGGCGGGTTTATAAGAAATCGCCTGAAATCACGAAACCTGATTCCAGTTTTCAACATCAAACATGATTACCGTCCACTGTAATTTTGACGGATTTTTACGTTTTTCCTTGATTTAATATTAAAGAAGCTGTTAAATGTATCTGAAATTATTTTCTTGTAACCATTTAGTATATGTCTTCTTATTGCAATAAACATTAAAAAATATTAAAATGTCTGTTTCACTTTAACAAAAATCACTTGGATTTTTTACCATAAAAAGGCTCAAATACCTAAATTTCATCCCCCCTCCCCTGCGGCAGTGCTTAACCTAAAAATTTAGTTTTTTATTTTATTTGTCCATGTATCTATGTACCATAGAACATCTTTTCCGTATAGGTAGGATTTGAAATTCTGAAAAAAAAAATTTTCGATCCATCCTAATGATCATGGCTCAAAATTATGATCATTTAGCGAGCCAACTCAGTCAATCTAATTTTATATTTGAATTTTAATAATTCATTTTTACTTTACACTACGACACACCCCTGAGTCCAGAGATAAAAATTTCCGGTTTGCAGTTTGGATGAGTGTGAGGAGAAACTTTATTGAACAAAGAAAAGAAGGAGAGTAAAAAGGGTTACATATAGTGTTTTAACATCGACGAAAAACATGTGAAAGTTATAAAAACGATGAAAAATATGTGTTTACATATGAAAAGAAAGATTCGCGAACCAAGAACAATTTTAAGATAGGTCCCAAAAGTTCGCTGCATCTATATACTTGTAGGAGGACTGATTAGGGTCCTAGGTATTGAACCTCTGGAGGTTCTTAGTCCATAAGTTTGAGGTCTTCGTGAAGGAGAGAAATCTGGGTCGGAATCGGATGAACTGGTTGCGTCCTGTGCTTGTTTTATGAGGTTCAGAGGAAAGTTATGAGTTTAGCTATATTTATTCTTGGTAGTTTATTTGAAAGTAAGCTTTTCCACCAAAATTGAGTATTTTCTGCACTTGGTTTTGTAATAATTCATCTATAAGATAACGTGCTATTCAATATAATCTGTGACGTCAAATAAGTGCAATCTGGAAATTCAAGTGAAGTGAGAAAATAACAAAACGCTCGTTCATACCACGAAGTTAATTTTTCTCTATAATCATAAAGCTGAATACTAAAATAAATTTTCTAAAGCCAGTTTTTAAAAACAAATTTTTATTAGCGCACAAAAAGAAGAATATTCTACTTTTAGTCTTTTATTAAAAATTCATTATAATAAATATTATGGGGGTTTTAAATATTTTTTTCCTCAAATTCACTACTTGGTGACCCCACTCTTTTGGAATCAAAATTTTGTTGAATTAATCGAAAAGCTAATAATAATGTTCTGAAAATGTAAAAAGATAAAAATTTGAAGAGTATAAAATTTTGAATTTCAAGCGCATCAGAAATAGGAGTGAAGATACAATTCTTCCAATCATGAAATAAGTCAAGTTAGATAAAATAATATAATTATGCGAATGACATGAATTTTTCTCATTTTCTGACTTTCATTCATTGCATCAGTCTCTGTGAATTTAAGAAACCCTTTTGTGGATATCAAAACAGTCACTATTAATTGTGGTTGTAAGGCAGTCATACATTTTCCGTGAACAGACAATTTTAAAAGTAATAATTTTGATAGGTTGTATAATCGCATATATATACAGATAAAAGAAGGTAATGACTTTCAGAAATTCAACTTTATATAATTCGTCCATGAGGCGTCTTCGAACACTGAAATTTAAAAAAAAAATGCCATGAAAATCAAAAGCCCCGAACAAGTGGACCGATGCTTATAAGACCATTTATCTGGAAATGTTCTAGTAATAAGTTTTAAAATGGTAAGAGATCCTTAACACAATTTTCTTTAACTTGATTTGTTTCATATTTTCCAAGATATAATTTAGTAATCTATTTTTTACTTACTTTTTAATGTGCTAGAATTTTGAAACTTTATACATCTATTTATTCTCCATGACAATACACATTTTTTTAAATATTTCCAGAACTTCACCATGGATTTAAAAATTAAATTATTTAAATTTTTATTTCATATGAGTGGCGCCACCTGGTAGGGAATTTGAGATATAATTGATTTTAAGATTTCATAATATTTATAATAATGAAATATAAAAGCTAGAAAATACTAAAATAAAAAAATCTAATTCTTAGTGAACAAATAAAAGAATGCTTTTATATACTGTTTTAACTAAATTTCTTTATTTATAACTGAAATCCTTATTTAATGGTTTATCTATCACGCAAATGAAAAGATTAAAATCACCGTAAACGAACAGATCAGAAATAAACGATTTAATGTTTGCACTTAGCTTAGAAATAGCATTCAAATGCACTTTCTTAACAACAGATTTATAGAATGAAGAAGAGATTCCATAACACAATGTGCAATTCTCAATACAATCACACACAACAAACTAATATAAGAAATTCTAGGTAGACAAAAGCTTTCGAGAATAACTTCTAATAACGGTTGCCTCTAGAAACAACAAAATACGCAAAAGAACTTGAAGGAAACTTCCAAAAGCTTTTAAGAGATTTCAGATTTTAATTTGATTTACTGCCTTCCAAAAAGTACTTCCAATGAAGAGACACATAATCTAGTTAAATTCACGAAATAAAAGTTTAAATTTTAAAAAACAGAGAAAGATTTTAAAAATTAAATTGTCTTCCAGAAAATTTAAATAAAATGAAAGTTTTTAAATAAAGCTTAGTGTATAGAGTATACTACTTTACAGAATTTGTTTTAATACTAAATTCTTTTTTTATTAAATTTATGTTGCATGTCTTATACATTCTTCATTCTGGAAAGTAAACTAATATTCTCTCAAATATGAAGAAAATATCTGAAATTTGTATTATATTTTATGTTTAATGGTGCAATAATGGACAGTAGTGAAATTCTTAATTCATTGTTATTGTAACACTTGCTGATGAGAAAAACGCGTTCTAATGATTTATCTTGATAATATATTATTCTCTAAATAATTACCTCAAAATATGATCAAATGTTACTTAGAATACATTAATGATATAAAAATTATCCACTCAAGCTTAAGAAATCATAACAAAATTCATTGTCCAAAATTTTCTCCGATTTATTTCGAAAATTAAATCAGTGAGTTTTCTGACAAATTTTCCCGTCTATTTTGCATGATATGTAAAATATTTTCATTAGACTTTTTCATGTGCTTCTAAAAAAATCTGCAACGTTACGACTGAATGGTACAGTATTAGTTTTAAGGTAGGTGAGCCAAAGGTGGCCATAATTAAGCTTTGAGGATTTTTTAAAATTTTCTGGTTAGGTGTGTGGGGCTGGATTTTTTTTTGGTAAAATTTTACACTTATCTCTAACACATATCAAGTATTCTTTTCTTTGTAGAACAAAATTTAATTATTTTTATAATACAAATTCAAAATTGTAGATGGTTGGCCACCTTTGAGCATAGTGTTCCAAAGGTGTCCCATGTATTGAAATCACTTTTAAAATGCAAAAAAAAATATTCAGAAAACTATTTTTACTTCTAGAAAAGTATTAAAATGTTCAATACTTTATGTTTATACTTATAACAATAACTAGGCCAAGAAACAAACAAAAGTTTCTTTTAGTTTCGTGAGATTTTTCTGACATGCAAATAAAACTATAACCGCCATTCAATAATTAATTAAAAAATATAACTTTTATTGTTATAAATTTAACAATAAATAGTGATAAGTGTTTTCAGATATTTAAGTAGAAATTTTGAAAATTACCCTTACTACATTGATTTCCATATTTGTTTCCTAAGGTGGCTCGACACCTTGGTTCCCACTTTGGGAACATGCATATGGTAGCCATTTGTAAGACTTAAAACTATTAATATGAAACATTTATTAGAATTGAAGTAAATGTGGTTAAAGAGAAAGAAATAAGCTATCAGAAAACGTATCATAAATCAAAATTCTAAGAATTTAAACACATGCCAATTAAAATAGCTTCTTACCTGGAAATTAGAACGACTATTCCTCAAAAGTGAAATCACTGCATACTATGGAGGTCCATGAAGGAGATTTTTTCAAATTCAGCCACGTGCACTGCAGATGCATGATTTACAATACAGTAGCATCATGTTGTGATTAAAAATGAAACTACTTGTACTTTTGAGGGGTGGGCTACCTTAGGGACCCTGACCACCTTTGGCTCACCTACCTTATTATTATTTGAAAATTTTTATTCAAATTTTGAGGGATACCTATAGAGCTTTAATAAATCCACTATAGACTGTAATCATATTACTGCGAGGTTATAAAATGAATATAAGATAAATGCATATCCGTCAATTATTAACAACTACACAATTTAGGCATGAACTTTCTATGAATCTGTAACTACACTTGAGTAAACTGAATGTTAATCTTTAAATTAATTCTTATTCTGTGAAAAGAATCGTTTTATCAAGAAAAGATTACACTAGGATTCTTAGATACATGAAATAACAAAGTTAAATGAAACACAAATTCTAATTATTAATCGAATTCTAAACGAATTGTTAAAAAAGTGCCGATAGAAATTAAAAAGCTGTTTTATTGTAGTCCTTGAAGAACGATGAATTGAGGAGAATCAATTTTAAAATAAAGTTATAAAAAACCATTAATTAATAACTGTTTTACTTTTTAAAAATATTTTGCTCAATATTTGTTGCTTTCAACAAAGTTAAATACGTCATAGATGATATATTTACATGAAAGAAAAGCATATAAAATCATTTTACGCGAAGATTCTCATAAATAAATTATAAAGATTTAAATAAGAATATATTATTTTATATCCTCTTAGATAAAATAATTTCTCATTCCCAATTATACTTTTATAGCATAAAATAGAAGTAACAAATATAAGCAACGGCATTAATTTTCATACATTTTTTCTCTTATATATAATAACCATAAAAGATAACCCCTTTTCTGCCTATGCATCTGGGTATCCTGAATAACCTTGTCCCCGCTATAATATTATGGGTAATGTGGTCAGTAGGGCCGTCATCGACCCTTGCACCGACCCCTTCCATAGGCCACCAAAACCACACCACCATTCACCATTGCTGTTTAATCCATATTACTAGGGTATTTTTGCACCCCCATATTTGAAGTGCCCCTCACCCTATCCCGGAGGGATGACACATATAATAAAGAATACTGAAATATTTCATATTATCCGAGACCCGGAAACAATTTCAAACTAAATACTTTAAACATTAATCAAAAACTCGGCAGGCAAACATTGCAAACCAGCATCTATTCAATCAGTATAAAAGGAAACTCGCCATGAAACTCACTTGAGATCAAATAAATATTTGATTAAAGTAGCAGCAGAACAGAATTTTCCTAATCACAAAAAAGGAAAGGCAGATATTTAGTTCATTCTTTTAATCCTCCAACATCTTTTTTGTATAAAACTGGGATTATTTTTAATTACTATTTATAAACAGTGCTTGCGAAAATGTCTGAATACTTTTACAATGTCACAAATTTCTATATGTGCGCAACGCTATAACAAAGCTTATATCGCCAAGTTGTATGGAAAAATGAGTTGAAATGCGATTTCTATAGTGCCCGTGGCAAGAGAGTAAAATGCCTAAATCAAGCACCATGTGACTTGACACACAAATTGTGACGTTTCATTTGAAAAAAATGAGTATGGTTAAAATTGTTTTCAGTGAACCAATGATCGAATTGAGTATTCAAAGCGAATTATTTGATGAGTTTTGTTTTAAGAATTCAAATCAGAAGTTGGGGTTACATAATTTACGATTTGTTAACGTGGCTTAGAGAAAGCAAAAGAAAAAAAATAATGAAATAAAACCTATCTAATGAATGTGTTCGATTAGAATGTCTTTGAAATTTGGAAGTCACGAAAATTCGTTGGTTATTATATGTAGTGTATTTTTAATTTATGAAACCAGAATGCTATTCAAAAAATCCGTAGAATAAAAAAATTACAACAAGGTCTATCGTTTCATCTTTTTTCATTTATTTGATTATCCACTCTTTTGAACCTACATGAAGATTGTTGGGGGAAGTAATATTGATCCTTGGCTAGATGAAGGACTCAACACCTGAGCGAGCAACTCATTTTCTTCTATCTACCATATTACACTAACTTAAGAATATTTGACCCTCGACCAGATTTCGTTTGCATCAGGCCCCCAAACAGGGATGTAATGGATTCTGAACCCAACGGAAAGCTGTTCAGGCACTGCTCTTTTTACGAGAAATAAATAACAACAAATTGCGAAAATGTCCTTAAAACAGGGCAATTTTTGTCACCCAAGTTATAACGTCCTGGCACTGCTTATTTTGCTAATGCACCGTGGTATCAGAGCTCACGATCGCACTTTAGATCGTATAGCCACAAAACCGAAATACTACCACCACAGACAGGATTGTCTACTTCAAATAAATCCATTAAGCGATATTCTATTTAAATGTTCGATAGTCATCATATATTTAAATACTTAATTCATTGCTTATGTCACACTATTTAAAGAAAATAAAAATTAGAAGTCAGAGCATACTTTTTATTTCATGAGCAATTTTACAGTACTTATGATTCCTAAGAGTATTACGAATTATTAATGATTGTATAATATTAAATGAATTATGGCAGTTTTTTAATATTCGTGAATAGATTCCCTTACAGAATAGTTCCCAAATTAATCTTTTTACAATCCTTAAGTCCTTTAAAAGATCATGTGCACTATATTAAAAAGGCAGCCGTTTTTTAATCAAAGTGGCAAAAAAGAATTAAGGGAAAATTACTTTTCAACCCAAACAATATAACAATTCTCATTTCAGCATTAAATTAAGAATAAATATATTAATCAGATGCACAGCGTTACGCAAACAGAATTAGTGGATAAAGAAATCGAAGCTTGAAGTAATTGTGGACAAATATTATCCAGACTGAATTCTGTTCTCATTTCTATCTCAATATT
>BGPR01047389.1:0-11807 GCA_013235015.1 Araneus ventricosus | reverse complement strand
ATAAAAAATTATTATTCTATCCATTTATACTTTATGCAGTAATACATGACAGATAGTAATATCTAGCTTGTTTTTCGATATGAAAATCAAGTGAAAAATATTGCACACTCTCCAGATGAAAATATGCACCCTACTTTTAGAATAACCTAAATATTCTTCAACTTGGTAACTAAGCCAAAATACAGACTGCATTTCCATCCCTACGCATTTTTGCTATCTTGAGGATTCATGTTTTATAAACATCTAATTGAAAAATAAATAGATACAAAAAAATTAATGCAAATTCATTCTGGTCCTTTCTTTCCCAAAATACTATGTGCAGGTCATCAATATAGGGTTTCACCAATTCTAGGTGATGGTGGCAGTAGGAGGTTCTAGTTGTGGGGCAATTCTACACAACACTTAATATCTAACTGCCAGACTTTATTTTATCAGAAGGGTTAATGTTATATGGTGACAATGTGCTGACAATACCAGACAAGGAAAAAATGAAGTTCCAGATTTAAAAGATGACACCATATTTAATAAAACAACAACAAGGTTAATAAAAAGAAATTATAGTAACTACAATGATACAACCACGCATTCTGGTAATATGCAAAAAAAAAAAGTGAGAAAGCGAGCAAGTGAAACAGCACCTTTAAGTACTGCAGTGCTTCTTCGCCATTGGCCAAGAGATGACATCACTAGAAGGGCGGGGTAATCACGCTTGCAAATTCAGCAAACAAACACAGCCAGTGATGATGTAGCAGTACTATATTGAAATTTCCACTAGTATTTGTTTCTTTAATTGATGCTTGTCACAAAGGTTACACAGTGTCAACAGATATTACACTGGAAGAAATTTCTGATTTAATAAAGAATAAGAGGTGGCATACAGAAATATTCCAATCAGGCCCCATTATAATTAATTTGTGTATTTAAATTTCGGATAATATTAATTTGTTTTTGAAAATATTAATTTCCTGAGAATGCAATATTTTGAATTAAAAAGAAGTCAATGCCTCAAATCCAGAATTTGTGGGAAAGTAGACCTGTCAAGTTTTTTAAATGTTATTTTAGATTAAATATAAAATTCGGACATTCATTATATGGATATTATGTCAAAAATGTGGATTTTTTTAATGAGAATAAGAAATGTGCAATTTTTGGATCAGAAAACCACTCTCAACATCATACTGATCAAGACTTTAATGATGTTAAAAATTTTTAGATTTCATAAAAACAATTCTCTTATTAGTAGCTTCTCATCTCCAATATCTGTTAATTTGCACACTTCAATTTCTAATCTAATACTTGAAGAGTTAAGCAGCTGTCTACCACAAAATGTCTTACTCTTCATACTGAAATATCTGTTGTCGTATGTAAAACACAGCAATTCCCAGAACTTGAATTTTTTACTGCTTCCAAAAAGTTAACTTAGCTTGGCAATTATTATTTATGTTCAGAAACCTGAAAGGTTTGTAACTTTGTGAAATGGTTTAGTGGAACATACATTTATTTTTTAATAAATATTTTTGCTGATGATGAGATTACTTAAAAATATGCCTACATAGAATGTACTCTGAAATGGAATTGCAATTATTTCTAATATATAAGTTGCACAAAATAAAGTACTGGTAATTGTTTACTGCCTACATTTTGTATTCATATATGAGAGCTTGAAGGAATTTAGGACTAAGAGAATTAATCAATGCTAGAAAAATCTACTCTATTAAAATTCGAAGGTAAACAAACGTATGTATGTATGTATGTATGTCCTTCTATCTTCTCACGAACCGCCGAACGGAGAAGCGCGCGGAAGGTACCAAAAGATGGGGAATAATCCAGGGAAGCCGTTTCGGCCATTTAAATATCGAAATTTTAATTAGTGAAAAAGATATTAATTAAAAACTAATTGACAACAATGCTTTTCATTGTTTCGGATACTTTATAACAATACTTTTCATTGTTGCAGCGCAATTCAAAATATATTTTATTGTTGAAGTCGTTTACTTTAAAGAACATTGTTACAACAACAATAAAAAAGTGACGCTGACAGAAATAAAAAAAAATGTATTGTTGAAAGTGTATAAATTCTTTTTTTTTTATCCCGTGATATAACGTCCAACAAAATCATTTTAACGAAATTAAAAGGGGTGTTTTGTTTCTGTTAAGTTATGTGTCGAAAGATGTAGATTAGTTATGTTAGTGATTTTAATCATTATTCAATAATTTGATCAAGTTTAAATATTTCTAAAAGCTTCTATTTTAAGCTGATATTTGGAAGTTACTATTTTTGCTTTGTTCAATTCTCGCTTTTTCCGATGCCTAAAAGAAAAAGAGGAATCACAGGGGATGCTGCCAGTAGACGGGAGGCAATTAGAAAACGTGAAAGGAGAGTTGTTGAAACTGAAGAAGAAAGAAACCGCCGATTGTCAACTATGGCACAACGTGGCGAGGACAGAAGAGCGGAAGAAACAGAACAAAATAATAGCCGATTGTCAGCAATGGCACAACGTGGCCATGAGAGAAGAGCCGAAGAAACAGAAGGACAAAGAAATAGCCGATTGTCAGCCATGGTATAACATGCAAGGGAACGCCGTCTAAATGTTATTGAAGGACAAAATCACCATCAGATACAAACTTTTTATGCAGCTAGAACTGTTCTTTACTCCTTATTTATTTAGGAGAGAATGTTGGGTATGTGCCTCATTACCTCACTTCTTCTCTCCGCCAGGGAACGACGTATTATTCGACATTGCCCGTGCAACGCCGGGCCACGTATGTATGTAATGTATCTTGCTTCATGTGTTTATGAACTGGACGCGGGAATATGAAAAATTTTTTATAATCAGCAACGCTGGTTTATCTAAGCGTTTGTGTCACATGACCTCACTTCTTCTCTCCGCCATGGAATGACGCATTATTTGAGATAGCCCGTGCAAGATATTTGGAAGTTACTATTTTTGCTTTGTTCAATTCCCTCTATTTGCGATGCCTAAGAGGAAATGAGGAGTTGCAGGAGATGCTGCCTGTAGACAGCAGGCAATTATGAAACGTGAAAGAAGAGTTGATGCAACTGTCGAAGAAAGAAACAGCCGATTTTCAACAATGGCAAAAAGTGGCCAGGACAGAAGAAACAGAAGAACAAAATAATAGCCTATTGACAGTAATGGCACAACGTGGCCAGAAGAGAAGAGCGGAAGAAACCGAAGGACAACGAAATAGAGGATTGTCAGACACGCGGCCGGGAGAGAAAAGCAGAAGAAAGCAGAAGAACAAAGGAATAGCCGATTGATCAGACAAGACGTGTCACCTGACCTCAAGGAATGACGCATTATTCCAGATAGCCCATTATAGAAACTTTTATCATTTATCCTATTAAAATTCGAACGTCAACAGACGTATGTATGTATGTATGTCCTTCTATCTTCTCACGAACCACTGAATCCTGAAACTAGCCGTAAGTACCAAAAGATGGAAAATAATCCAAGGAATCCATTTCGACTATTTAAATTCCGAAATTGTAATTAGTTAAAAAGATATTAATTAAAAACTTCAAAATGATTAAATTGACGTGCTGCCATCTATTGGCAGCATGGTGAATTCATTCACGGCGGATTCTTTTTTCCCCATTATTAGTTTTCACATCCGGTGTTGCATTGTTTTTATTTATTTACGGAAAGTTGGTATTTCTTTTTGAGCGAGCTTCTGTGTTTGGATTTATTAACAATGGACAAAAATCGTTTTCCTGCATTTTTCTTTCTTTTTTGACGTACGGTGTTTCGCAATATTTACGTTTGTTGGGGGAAAATATTTATTCATTTTTATCCAGTTTTTTTTTTTTTTTTCATTATTATTCAAATACGGGCAAGACGAAAATAGATGTTTCTGGTGTTTAATTTATCAATTTGGTGTATTTTTCAGCATTAGAATTCTCGCGTTTTCATTCAGACCAACCTGCTTTAAGGTAGTAAAAAGGCTAGAACTGAAAGTTTCAATCCAACAAGAGAGGATTCAAAACAGATTTAAGTTTGTTGGGGAAGCTTAGTGACAATATTTTAGGGAAAAAACAGAGGCGGGTATATGAAAAAATGTGGATTCCGAGAAACGCTGGGTTATCAACTGTAAGGTAATTAAAATGTTGGATTTAAAAATTTTAATTAAACAATATAGAGTTCAAAGAATTTTTTACGTTTTGGGGGAACGTAATGTTTACGTTAGCGACAATATATGTAAATAAAATAAACCGGAGGTGGACATATGAAAATTAGTAATAAAAAGACTAGATTTGAAGGAATATTTACATTTGTTGGGGAAAGTACGTGACAATATTTGCTGAAAAAAATTCTATCCGATTCCGGAATTATTTTTTGTCTGACTTTAGTACAGAGGGAAAGAGATAACACGTCGTTGCTCAAAATCCATATTTTTTCATCCGTTCGTCTGCGAATTATATACGCATGAAGCAAGATGCAATGCATACATGAAATCTCCAAGTAAAACCTTACGGAAAACCCTATTTAATAAAATCCCTATTTGAGAAAAAAAACGGAGCCGGGCATATGAAAAAATATGGATCCCAAGGCCTCACGTGATCTCACTTCTCTTCGCCCGGCAATATCCCATTATTCAAGATTGCCCGTGCAACGCCGGGCCAAGCAGCTAGTCTTATATATTAAAATCCGAAAGTAAACAAACATGTCCGGCTATCTTCTCACGAACGGCTGAACGGAGAAGCGCGCGGAAAGTACCAAAAGATGGGGAATAATCCAAGGAATTCATTTTGACCATTTAAATTCCGAAATTTTAATTAGTAACAAAGATATTAATTAAAAACTAATTTACAACAATACTTTTCATTGTTTCAGCGCAATTCCCACCGATTTCATTGTTTAAACAAATATTTAACTGCATGTTTCTCTTTCATTGTTGAAAACTCCAACAATGCAATATGGAACCCTCAACAATGCAATGAGGATGGCGTTTTGGTAATTGATATAAAGAAACAGGGTAAATTAAATCGCTCAAATAGGGTTTTTACTAAAAATGTTTTTTTCCGTGAGATTTAACTTTGAGATTTCATGTATGTAGTGCATCTTGCTTCATGCGTTTATAAACTGGAGCTGGCAAATGAAAAATATGGATAGCTGATCACGTGACCTCACTTCTTCTCTCCGCCAGGGAATGACGCATTATTCGAGATAGCCCGTACAACACCAGGCCATGCAGCTAGTAGAGCTTTAAATGCTGTAGTGATTGGCATTCAGTCATCCTAGCTGATTGCTTGTGAATGAGGTCCAGGTGGTCATTTTATGGTGTTGTCTGTGACGAATGGATGGCTCACAGGGGAGGATCCCCATTTCAGCAAAATGGGTGGATGTCACTGTTTCCCCTATTTCTTGGAACTCGAATGAGAAATGTGGTCTGTTGATCCAAAAGAGGGCAGAGGAGATACATCGAGATCCAATGTACTGAAGAGTTTTTGGGATTGACAGGCGAGAACGAATTTCAACAGTGCTGAGGCTAGAGTATAAATTTCTGGATTTAGAGTAGGATTGTGCAGATAGATTCAGTTCCCAAATGATAGCGTTGTCGGCATCAACTTCACTCTCTTATTCCTCTTGCAAAATATGCTTTTGATTTTAACTTTACAATGTTGAGGCACATTTTACATCCAGCACCATATTAGCTGTATGAAATTATGTTGATTAAATATATCATTAAAAGTTATGATATTAAATTAGTTTTCAACAATGAAAGAGAAACATGCAAATAATTATTTATTTAAGCAATGAAAACGGTTTTAATTGTGTTGCAACAATGAATTGTAAATTATGCCAAAAGATATTTTTAAAAGGTTATTAAAATTAAAGAAAAAAATTTAAGGCAACTTAATTCATATAATTGAAAAGATAATTTTTTGCGCTTTCAGATGGTGTAAAAATGATTTTTGTGCTGTAATATTTTCGAAGTTATTAAGGAAAAACGCCAGAATTTCGCTTATTTTTTAATTATTAGTAGAGTCTAACAGTATGCACACGGCTTTGCCAGTGGAATTAGAACTTCAACAAAATGAAAAAAAAAGTGGCCCACAATGACATGCAAAAGTTTTGAAAACAAAAGATACAAATTATTCAACTGCACCCGGGCCTTCATAATTCTATAGCAAACATCTTTGGAATGGTCTTGGTAAATATTTGCATAACCAAAAATAATTTATAATGAACTGTCAGAAAGCTTCTTTCAGAGCAAATTGAAGAAAAGAACCCCGTTATCTTGACAATAAAATACTACAAATGCAGTCGTACGTGACAGCTGTTATTTGAATCCTTATCTTTGAGAAGAATTTATATGTAAGTCTAGTAATAAATATGGAACTTTTAATAATTTTATATATTAGCCAATTCTTAATAATGCAAATGTTGAGAAAATATTTAAAACGGCAAAATTGAACCTACTATCAAAAATTTTATGTGCCCAGTAATTAAAAGTTAGTTGTCAATAAACATCCTGGATATAACTAGTTAGCAAGTTAATTTCAGAATTTGTACAGATGCTCTAAAGTGAGAAGTCTGAAATTAAAATTCAAAATCCACCTGCAGCGGATACATTTCATCTTGACTGATAAAAAATAGGCCTGTTTAATATTTGAACGTTTATCTGATTTCCTGCCTGTAATATATAAAAATAAATGAAAACTTATTTATTCAGATAAAACACAAATGTATTAAGTCATCAATATGAAAATTAATATTGCTCTGTTTGAAGTAGGGCAATGTGCTAAGGTAGTGTTATCATTAAGAACCAAGGCTAAAAGATATATTTTTTAAGGAGTAACATAAGAATTGGTGTAACTACAACTAATCAGTTTTGTTGGCAGATGCAACAAGAAAGACTATTAGTACCCATGATAGACAGAGACTATATGAACCGTTTGATTTTAAAAGGGGACTTCTGCGGACTCGTCCACATTTGCATTTTTGATTCCCTGAAGGTATTTGCATCGTTTATTGCAATACCTGAAATTCTGCCATTTACGGTCATGTTGTAGTAAAGCATCAGTTTTCGTATGATGTTAGAAGGAAACTTCTATGCAGAAGACCCTTTTTAACATCATTTTGTTGTTCATCGCTAGATGGCCAGTATACATATTACGAGAAAAAAATGCTTAAACGACGATTTTTATGGAGAAACATGGCAAAAGAACAAAAATTGACGTCTAAAATTTCTGAAAATTGATTATTTTTGGCATTTAAAGTACACTGGCTCTAACTCCTGAGTGTTACTTGCAAGGATATTAATGGGATTAGGGAACATACATTTTGTTTGAGAAACAGAAATAAATTCAAGATTGTTCATTGAACCTATGACAACCAAGAGAATGATTCTGACTAGCAAAATGTATATCGGGAAAACTATAAAATACATTCCAGAAGTACACCGTCCCTTTTGGTGAAAGATCCAAACCTACCCAGAGGATCTTCAAGTGACCCTCAACAGGACTAAAATTCATTTACACCACTTTTTTTACTATTCATTTTTATGTTTTTAAATTTGAATTTTGCTAAAAAAATGGAATAATTTTTAATTTTATTTGAACTTAAATTTATTTACAAATAAACAAATTTTGAATTTGATTTAATATTCCCTTAATTTTTTTAAATCTAAATTTTACTTAAAAAACAGTACCTTTTCACATTTAAATTCATTTGGAAATAAATATTTTAAATTTTATTTGAGTTTCATTGATATTCCAAGCTTTATAATCATATTTTTGCGACTTTTTGTTTTAAATCTGAATTTTACTTAAAAGGAATCTTTAAAATTTTATTGAATTCTTTCAAATTTAAATGCAACTAGTTAATTTTGAATTCCCTTGATATTCCTGGCTTTTAATTATTTTCCCCTGAAATTCTTTTTCTTTCATAAATCTAAGTATTAATTAAAAACGAATAACTTGCGAATTTTATTTCGAGTCTTTAAATTTACTCAAAAACAAATTTTTAATTTCAGTTAACTTTCATTGATATTCCTGGCTTTATAATTATTTATTCCCTGAAATTCTGAAACGTTCATACTGTTTGATGTTAAAAGAGGACTTCTGCAAAATTTAAATTTTAGCAAAAATGAACAATTGTAATATTTTTTGGTTGTCGTCAATAGGTTAATTTTTTACTGTGAAACGTATTAGAAATATCTTGGGCTCTAATTTCAATGCTGTTTAGAGCCCAATTGTTTTTTGCTTCCTCTGTAAAATTTTAAAAATGTCAGAAGTTTCCTTTTGAATCATTCAATTCACATATACAGGGTGTCCAGAAAAGGACTCCCTGATTTCAAAATTAAATATCTCGAAAACAAAGATCGATAGAGGAATGCAGTAAGTGGTATGTTTATTGTGAAAGCTGTAAGAATTTTATACAGCAGTTTGAAATAATAGTTACAAAAGCTGCTAACAGATGGCGCTGTACAGCTCATATCAGCATACATAAATGAAATAATCGTATGAAAACATTCTTTGCAAAAAATCACATCACAATGTTTACAAAATGTTCACCATTGGCACAACAGAGGTGGCGCAAACGAAGAATGAAATTTACCATCACATTTCGTACTGTCTCAACAGAAATGGATTCACATGCCACACAGATCGCCGATTCAAGCTCGTCCAGCGTGGCGGGATGCTTCGGGTAGACAATGTCTTTCAATGTGCCCCACAAAAAATAGTCACAGGGAGTCAAATCCGGCGAATATGGAGGCCAATCCATGCCTGCACCAGTAAATTTGGGATATTCCAAAGCAATGACTCGATTCCCGAAGGATTCATCAAGAAAGCGAAACACTTGTTCGGTACGATGTGGTCGGGCTCCATCTTGCATAAACCATTCAGTACGTGGTCGATCCTCTAACACTTGCTGTGTGGCGACAAATTGTTCCAAAATTGCAACGTAATGTTCACTAGTGACCGTTTCTCGAATGAAAAAAGGGCCAATAATGCCTCTGCTGCATACTGCAGCCCACACAGTAACTTTAGGAGAATACAGGGGTTTCGCTTCACACCAATATGGATTTTCGGAACCCCAAAATCGCCAGTTCTGTTTATTCACGAATCTATTCAGGTGGAAGTGTGCTTCATCTGTAAACCAGATGCAGCCAACATCAAATCCTTCACTATCAATCATTGTGAGCATCTGATTAGCAAAGTCAACCCTTTGTTGCACAGCTCGTACGGGTATGGCCTGGTGAGTTTGAATGGAAACATGTGTAGGCTCTTTCTCAGTATTTTCTGCGTGCTGGAACGCTTCAAACCAGTCTCAGATGCAATTCTATGGACGGATGACATTGGATTTTGCTGAATAATTCCAGAAACTGTGGCGACATTTTCAGGCGTAACTGCAGTTTGCTGGCGGCCAACATTCCCCACTAGATCATCAGTTACGCTGCCTGTTCGTTGAAATTTGGCGAAGAGCGTACAAATGGTTTTCGCATCGGGTCCTTTTGGAACATTAAATCGTGCTTGAAAACTGCGCCTTGTTGCCGTAGGACTCTCTTTTAACCTGTGGTACTCTAGCACCAGAAAAACGCGTTGTTCAATGGAGTACATGGTTTTAATCTCTTCCTTCGGTACGCTAACCTCCTTTCACGCTTCAATAGTGGAACTGATCGCTCTGGGCTTCCGATCACTATTTATACTAGGCATAACGTATGGCGATTACAGCGCCATCTATTTGCAGCTTTTGTAACTATTATTTCAAACTGCTTTATAAAATTCTTACAGCTTTCACAATAAACATACCGTTTACTGCATTCCTCTATCGATCTTTGTTTTCGAGATATTTAATTTTGAAATCAGGGAGTCCTTTTCTGGACACCCTGTAAATGTGAGGAGTTGGCAAAGCAGATATGCACCCCTCTCTATATGGCAGGGATATAAAGTCGAGGAACGGTGACAAAATGTTCGTGGTATTCAAAATGGGATATGTCAGTGCCTATGTCATTTATAAAGAAATGCATGGAGAAATTTCAGTATTGGAGCTGCGAAAGAGCTTGGCAATGAGATTCATAACCGAGTAAAGAAGTGAGGTTGATCCGCGGTCAGCACCAAACCAGAATAATCAGAGTGATCTTTCTATGACCCAAGACATTAGAAAACAAAATCCAAGAGCTTATTGACCTGCATTTGTTCAGCAGCGGAGATGTGCCATAGTAAAAAAAACAGCCCAAACCTCGCTCAAAATGTTTATTTTGAGTGAGGTTTGGACCTGGTTCTTCTCTGGTATAATGAAGAGCAGAATTGTTTTCAAAAGAATCATGTCAAGCGGTGTAAATAAAAATTTGTGTACTTGGCCTTTTCCCCCCTTGCAGATTATCCATATTGCTGTCCATATTTCTAAGTACTAGCTGCATAATTAATCAATAAAAAAATACTTTCCTCTTTCCTATTATTCTACACCAAAATTAATCTAATGATGTAAAAATACAATTAAAAAGTTGCTGGTAAATTAATTCAAAATATGAAGGATTAAGCTGTAACTCATGAAAGTATAGAATATAAAACTTTCAGTTCACAAAATGTTAATTACTTATGGGTAAATGTGGTTTGTACTAGTGCATGTGCAACTTCTGGCCAATTAAATATATGTTTCGAGCAGCATGTATTGCCACTTGCAAGAACAGCAGTGGCTTGACAATGGTAAGTACCAGATACATTTATTTAATTCACATTATTAATTAATCTGATATATTTTTTCTATGAATGAGTGCTTGGAATTGCCACATTTACATAAAGTTGTAAAAGTTTCTTTCTGAATTTAAGAATTATTCTAGACCCCAAGTATATAAAATCAGCACTTGTAAATGCTACAAGAAAAGTTATATTAGCTTAATGAATATATTTGTTACTGGCAATGTATGAAATCCAGTATTCTATGGAATACCTAGGCATTTTATAGAATGCCGGAAATTGACCGGCAATGTATGAAACGATTAAAATTTCACATATTTCCTAGGCATTCTGTAGAATGCCAAAGCAGCAAAGTATGAAATACATCGCAGATTCGATTTTATAAGAATAAAATTAAATGCAATTCAAAATACAATAAATTTATTTTCTCGATGCAAGAAGTAGGTTCATATTTCATTTTGTTTTCTTTTATAAAAAAAGGCATAAATTTTGTTTTGTACATCTTTCATTTTTTTTTTTTTTACCTATTTTGAATAAAAGTTTTTTAAGGGCATAGTTTCATTATTTTTCAAAATAACATTTATATTTTGGGGAAAGAATGCACATCTTTTAAATAACAGCTTATCATGACGCTTTTCTTACTTTGCCTAAATAGCATTTGTCATTCTATATAATACCTAGGTATTATATAACAATGCCAAGGGAAAGTATATTATAATTCTCATATTTCATACTTTGCCTAAAAACGCCCGGCATTCTATAAAATGTCTAGGTATTCTATAGCATGCCAGCGTTTCATACATTGCCAGCAACATATTTATTAAAATCTTAAAAGTATATTATTGCATAAAGCATCTCTTAGCTTACATAATTTGAATATTCTTTCCTCAAACCTTAACAGCCACTTCTGCAGCAATTAACCCATTAGTTTGTATTAGTGTGTTGTTTAACACACAAATTTTCAATAACTCTGCATATAGGGCGACCCAAAAAAATAGATGCTCACTTTTAAAATGCATACCTTAATAACATACAACAAAATTTCACAATTACAGACTTGTCAATTATCAGAAGTGATTGAAATTTTGGCAATCATCATCCAGGCATTTCTGATAATGCAGACAAATGAAACTGTAAATGT
>BGPR01047388.1:0-11807 GCA_013235015.1 Araneus ventricosus | reverse complement strand
TTTTTTTTTATTAAAATGAATAAATCTGATTTCTTACCAATTTCGTGGCGTTTCTTGCAGACGCCGGCGAAGGTGTTTCCAAGCTGAATACAGCATTCGTCTTCAGAGCATTTTGCCTCATCTCCAAAGCAAGTCAAGGCAGCAGAAGCAGCCTACAATAGATAAACGGTGAAAATTACTACAGAGAAATCTAAAGGAAAATTAATTTGAAAGAACATTATCACTATTACTGTTCATTAAAAGGAAAACTCCACACATGATTATCTGTGCAGCCATGCCGAAAATGCTTAACTATACTCTTCTACAGTCTAATCTCACCATTGGCGTATCACAGACGAATGTCATAATATTTTTTTCGCTCCTTCCCTTCACCATACTTGATTCCAAAAAGGCAAATATTACACTACACTATAACTTCGATTAACCGTCACTGTCCGGATCAGGCCTGTGACGGATAAACGAATAACGGATATCTCTTGATACATGTGTAGAGTAACGCGATTTTATTGTAGGCTTGAGACAAAGACACGAAAATAAAATCCTTTCAATGTGAATGATACATACATATTGTATTTAATTTTACAAAGCGATGAATATAAACTTCAACATAAGATTAGCAATGTACGGAAATATAAATTAGACATAATTTAGATAATGACGGATAACAGAAACTGACGGCTTAACAAGTGACGGTTAATCGAAGTTTTACTGCACTATTTAATCTTAACGGTTTCCACTGACGCTCGGAGCCACCGTTTTCCCCTTCACTACGCCACTGAATTTGTCAGTGGGAAGGAATAAGTAGGTGTGCAGTTTCAACTTTTAGTTCACAAATATAATAAGATATAAAACAGTTTACTATTATTATTTGGACGCCAATGTTGCATGAAAAACTTGATGTGGCTTCTTTTCAATTGGTTAAAAGCATTCTGATGTTTTTAATGTAAAATCAAATTAAATTTTTGCAGAATATGAGAAAAAAGAAAGTCGAAAGAAATGTGCAGAGATATTCACAAAAATCTTACACGCATACAAAACTGTCTCCCTTGGAAAACTATCGCTTCCATGCTTAAAAAATGTGTAATGAATCTAAAGAACCGCCGAAATGAACTTATTTTGTTCCGTTTTTAATCGCGGAATGGTTTTGAGCATAGAAATGCTAGCAATCGTTTACAGTTTAGTTTAGTTTGATTAACGCCCAGTTATGAAGCTATACGAGAGTTATTTTAGGACGGACTTTGTAATTTTCATTAGCAGTCAGATGACAAGAATTACACATGAAAAGTAACCAATTTCTCCAAACTTCCATCAGCGGGAATACGTTTGACCCTATCGGATTTAGCACACATCAGATCAGCGTTCAGGGAATCTGGTCTCGGAGAAACGGCCCTCTGGTTATGAAATCAAGATTCCAACACTAATGCACACAAAAATAATCGGGACATCTTTTAAGGCAGTAAGATGATAGGAACACACGACACTACTTGGTCCCGGGGCAGGGCCTGGCTGTCGGCGGCCCTGGTAAAAGGGCTCTGGTGTAGGTGTGGAACAAGTGCATTCTGTAATCGAATATGAAGCGTAAATACTTTTATGAAGAAATATTGAAATATTTTCTAGAATTTTATTAAAGATCATTACGGAATAAGAAGAACTTGACGGACATACAATCCATTATCTTGAATTTTTTTTTAAATCCTTTTAATCAGGATATAAGAAGTTGTAGACATTTTTTTTCCAAATATTGCAGGTGCTAAAACTCATCTATAGGAAGTCGAACAGAAGTTCCAATATCCAAGCATTCTCATAAAATAAATTCAACAGGTTGGATACCATATAATAGTATATAACAGCAATCTAAACGATCTAAACCTATGCTTTACTCGAAAAATTCCTAAGATTCTTATTCGATAAAAATATTAACGGCTTCTTACCATGACGCAGAGGGATACAACAAGACAGGCTAAGATAACTCTCATGTTTGCGGTTGTTTGGTGCCAAGTTCTGAAACGGAACTCAAAAGTATGTGATCGTGTAAGGAAAGAGTTCTTTTATATTCACCCAATTTTTGACCCCTGCTATTATCTTTCTTAATTAAAACAAATGGTCATAGTCTAATTTGAAGACTGTTATATTCTCATGATGATACTTGAGGACACCTGTTATTTGAGGACGTGCCTGATTTTTCTCCCATGAGTTTTATCTAATACGTCAATTCAGCAAAAATTCCAGTTTGATAAGGATGTTATGATTTCTCTTAAAATTTTGAGTATTGCGTTCTCTTCCTGGTTTATTTTTACCTTTTTTTAAGAAAATGCATATCGATTTGCAAATAAATAAATTAATCAAGAAAATACTGAAAAACGATAGTAAAAAAAGTAATATCAGAATTTTCTAAATCAGACCAAGTGATAGGTAGGTAAGTTCCCAAACTATTTGCCTTTCGAAGTGCAAAGACTGACATTGAATCTTTTTGTACTTCATATTTTTTTTGTAGGCTAAAATAGCTGTTAAGAAATGCATTGTAACTTGGAACAAAATAATCTCTGAAAATGATTCGTTACATTATCGAAACTTCGATATCCTTTTTATAGGAATAGAAATCTCTTTATAAGATAAACGCTATATGCCGAGTGTTTGTATATAAATTCAGTAATATGTTAAAAGGCCGTATGTTTAATATTAACATTTTTAATAAAAGCTATAAACATTTTATTAATTTCACAAATTTTTGGAGATTAATTAAAATATTCAATATGTATCCAAAATTAAAAATTAAGAGGTAACACTATACAAGTTCAATTTAGAAAAGCAAGTGTTTTTTATAAAAAGCTTTTGTTTAACTTGAATTGATTCATATTTATAAAGTTGGAGTTTTGTATTCAATTTTTCACTCACTTCCTGATGTACTAGAGTTCTGAAATCTTGTGCATTTGTTTGTTCCACATGAAAAAGCAGCATTTTAATAATTTTGTGACTTATAATGTAACTAATAATATATGTAATTTTATAACTTAATTATTAATTAATATATTTATTTGGTTAAATATTGAATCCATACAGGTGGCGCCAGCTAGTAGTCAGTTGGAGAAATATTTATGTTTAGGTTCCATAATATTTATTATCATGAAATTAGGAATAAAATCTGTCACGACCATCGTCAGTATGATTTCTCTGAATGGTATTATTTTTTTAAAGAAATCATCCTTTTTTTCCGGCATTGTAACAATTTTTCGGTATTTCCCGCTTACAGCTACGTTACTCTAACAACAATATCTAAAATACCGCTGACTGAATTGTTCAAAGTTGCGTTTTGCTTCAACTTTGAAGTCAACTCACCATCAAATAACTCTTCTATATTAAAAGAAAATAGAATGGATATTCTTCTGTAATTAACAGTTGATACCTATCACTTAATTCCAGGCCGCGGTGGCCTGGTGGCAAGGTCTTGGATTTGGGGCTGGAGAGTTCCAAGATCATAGCCCGATTCACTGCAATTCGCCGTGTATGTGAGCACGTTAAATTTGACTCCATGGGTCAAACGACCGCCCGCTGGTCTAGTGCGAAACTTGGAGAGGAAGCGCCAGCTCAAGTGTCGTTCTTATCATGTGACCGTGGTGCAGAATTACAACGTTCGTCCCAAAATAGCCCTGGTTGCTCAAAACGGGATGTTAATATAACTAAACTAATCTTTTCAATTCTGGTACTATAACTATTACAAGTTTTAAAGCAAAAATTTTCAAAACCTTTTCTTAAGTACTTCGAAAATTATATAGTATGATTTTACAAAACGTTTTCTTTTTAACACCAAGAAAGGGTCGATTTCTGCTTGTTAGTCTAGATTTTGCATATTGTTCAGATGGCAAACGGGACATCTGAGCCGTGAAGTGGGCCCCAGAATGGGATTTATTCGGCAGAATCGGGTCTTGAGCCCGAGACTCCAGGTCCGCAACTGACACTGTATCACCGCAGCCTTCATGCGGTTTTTGCAGAAGGTGTTAGAATTTCTTATTTCAGTGTTTGAAATTTCCTTAATTTTGTGATTCTGAAATAAAACCTGTGGATTTCTTTAAAGCCTTCAATTGTGTTTCTTCATTCTTCCTAATCATAGTAACTATTTTCAATTTTAATAATTAGATATAGAGATACCTTTTAATCACTAGTTTCTAGAAATCAAATTTACCAAATTCATTACAAATTCAATTTTATTTTAGTCTTTTTCTCATCCATCCCCTTAACTATTTATTCGAGTCGACTGTAAAGAATAGTATAAAGAATCTTGCAGGTCTCAGTGCTGATAAAAAAATTTAATGAAATTACATTCGAACTTGCTATCAACTTGATTCGAAATTTTAAAGTTACATATTGATTTGAGTTTGGTATTACTGAAGCGTTGCTTTTTATTTCATTAAAATTAAGGCAATCTCAGAAACTTGTTCCTTTTTATTATATCCAGGTACTTTTTTTCGGAAATGAGAAGCAGTGAAATTTCACTGATACCATCAAACTAAAATAAAATTTCTTCAGCTTAGATTTCTTTCCTTAACAGCTTTGTTTCTAATTCATTTATGTTAACATTTTTATTTGCATGATATGAAAATATAATTTCCATTCTCTGTCCATGCAAAGATAAACCGAGATCAGCCTCTTTTTCTTATAAACACATTAAAACGGGTTTCTTAGAAAATCTTAAATATAAGTACTTGAAATCACTTTTTTCAGAATTTATCCAATTTTGATGTAATACTGTTGAAATTTCAAAGTTTTATTCGTTTTAAAATTATAACCTTAAATAACTCTGAAGTCGTAGTTAGTTTTGAAGTCGTAGTTGAAATTTTGAAAAAGTATCCATGGAAAACCAACAACCAATTCTTTCTCTAATCTTCGAAATAACCTTAGATGTTCAGAATGAAACATTTTCCTTATGAAACGCGATGATGAGCAATGTCTACATCGCCTTGCCGAAGCTGCACGGTGGCATTTAGTGATGCGTCGTTCACACCAGAACGAATACGCGTATCCGGATCCTCGAAAGGAACGACTGGATCCGATTCCGAGCAAAAGGAACGATCGAATGTGCGGATTCGGATTCATGAATCGGATACGGATTTACTGATAATCAAGATTCCGATTCAGAATCACTGATTCGTAATCTTATCGATTTCTGAGGTTGTTTACAAAGAAACCAGTAGAATAGCTGGTTTGATCAATGATTCGTTTGATATTGCTTGAGAAGCAAAAGCTTTGCTGGTAAAAAGAAGATGCAAGTAAAAAGAATTCATAATAATTATAATTAAAAATAATTATATTTTTTTGTTCTTAACTCAAGATTTCAATATCAAAAATAATTTCATTAGTTGAATCTCGGTACATTGAAATTAATAGATTTGATAAAAACCATTTAATAGGAAATTTTGAGTCTGTGCTTTTTCCAAACAGTCAAGAATTTTTGGTATGCAAGTTTAAGATAAGTCAACAAATAGGATGCATTTTAGAAATTATTCAGAAATAATATTTTTCCATGTCAGTAATTTAAAGGTCATCGAAAAAAATTTATTTATACCTTTTGGTTTTAATTACTTCTTTTAAGTATGCCATACTCAGCACGTGCTTACGTGGAAAGGTCGATAGAATGCCTTGTTTCGAACCCTACTGACACGGGTTCGGATATCCGCAGGCGGCAAAGTCGTTGCAAGACAATGTTTTGAAAATTTTAATTTCGGATATTCTTTTAAAGAGTTTTTTTATAATATATATGCAGCATTTTATTATTCAGCACGGCCCGTGCACTTATCTGTGCATGGGCCACGATGGCAATGGTAGCCGGGATTAGCACTATGGAAAGGGCTGACAGGCAATGAATAAGTTGAGCGCTTTCCCGGAGTTATTTGTTAGGTTATGGCCGTAGTCCGATTACGCATATTACTTTAATTAGTCTTTAGAGCAAATCAGTAAACGAAAATAATTTTTTTTATCTACTGCTAAATGTAAATATTCTCCTCCTCCATTTTTCTCGTCACCCCTATTTTTGTGAAATCAACTCCACTTGGCACATGCAGAAATGCGCGGTGGGGTTCCATATCTAAGAATGATCAGTACTCGTAATATTTGTTATCAAACCTGTCGTTCAGTTTACCCGGGAGCTTCAGCGACGGGGGATTTCTATGTGGTTCACAAACGATCAAATTACATGCAAATGATAATTTCTCAAAGAAGTCGTTTTTAAAGAAGCTATGTTTTTATCACAAATCTGATGAAACGCTTAAAACTTTCACATAATAAAAATCAAAATACTTATGTTTCTGAATTGTAGGGTTTAGCATAACACAATTTTTATTTTATAACAATTAGTGAAAGGGTTACTTTTATTTCAATGTTTCTATAAATTAGTGTGTGCATAAATCAGTTGAAGTGTAAAGTCGTAGATTTAAGGGAATTCGCTTGCAGTAATAGTCGTAGATTTTGTAAAAGAAACTTAACAGGTCCCTTTCTTAACACTTTTGTCAATTCATAACAGAACTATAGAAAATGTGAATGAATTCTCTTTCTTTCTTTCTTTCTTCAATTTTGATAGAACTGTAACTACAAATTTTAATTTGCATTAACTTAATTTTTGGATTACAGATGTTCAGAATAATTAGATTTTTGTGGAGAGGGCTTCGAAATTATTTCGTATATATTTCGAAATGGTTTCTTTAATCTGTTATTAGTGTTACTTCAGTTTTAAATTACTAACTCATTTAATAATTGCTTGTAAACTGCTTTCAAAGGAGAAGACGTACGGAACTTTTCGTCTTAATGCGTATTAAGCTTATCTCTACAAGTAATTAAATGATCTAATATCATTTTTTTTGTAATTCTCAATTAATTGTTTAATTTGGAAGAGTGCTTTCTTTCCATGGAAAAGACATTGTTATTGGATTTGCTTTGGGGCTGCAACCGAAGTCTCCTGCTTGCAAACTGCATGAAGCTTGTTCACATTTAATTGCTCAGCAATGAGGAAAGAATATCGAAACTTGGAGGAAAATAAAAAACAAATTGACGATTTTTTCACACATTCTGAGTCCTTTTGGGTTTTCTATCATTGTTCTCATATAGTTGGTGTATATAACAATGTACATCCTTCGTTATTCCTATTTCGTGAATAAAATTTGTTTTTTATTAGCCTCATACTTATGGAAAAATTTATACATAGGGTATACATTTATACATAATAAAAGTCTCATTTTGCAATCTGTACAAAGTTAAATTTTTTTAATCACAAATGTTTGGTCCGGTAAATAAAAGATTAGTTATTTGCAGGGCAAGGAATTACTACATTCGGAAAAGAAAGTCGTTGGCTTTTAAATCCTCCAATATAATAACGATAGTTAGCTTAAGAAGTGTGCTCACCAGTTATGTAACAATTTACGGATACTTTTAATATCTAAATGGACCGTCAACACTGCAGAATTTGGGCAGAAGAAATACCCACCATTGCTCATCAAATCATACCGCATTTACCAACAGTCACCATCCGGTGTGGTTATGTTGGGATTCCTTATTTGGACAATTCTTCTTTGGAAAACAACCATTTGCAGAATCTATCACTGAAGCTCTCCGTCTATCCACATTAAGAAATTCGAGTTACCCGATCTTCAACAGTGTGACATCTCAGGCAGCAAGTTCTTTATGTACGGTGGCATTCCATTCTGGTATCAATGTCTGCCCAGAACGTTCTCTTTTCATTGATATCTTGTTCCCGCTTAAAATTCCTAAGAAGTGGCGAAATTAAATTTTCCATCAATTTTTAATATTTTAAAATTTCTCTTGGTCTCTTTAACTGTTAAATGCCCATCGTCTTAAGAGTAATAAATTTTATTTTATCAAAATCAATCTATAACTTCCATCCACAGATTCCCTTCAAAGTTGACAAAAATATGTGAAAAAATTTCAATATATAAGCAATTTCCCGCTCCCAAGGAACACCATAATCTCCACACATTTTATCTATGAAATACTTCATTATTATGTATACGCAAAAGTTACATACACTTATGATTCATCTACTTTATGTATATGCAAAAGTTTATTTAAGTCTAAAAAATTATATTTATTTATTTTCTTTATTTAGGGCAACACTTCCAAAACTAAGCTCCAAACCCAGGATATTATTTGTTAGTCCAGAACCGTATGCCAAGAATACAGAAAGTAATAAAAATTAACACACCTTTCAGTAAAGTCTTCGGCTACGAGGATATCAAAGTAATGGAAAAATATTTCCAGAGAGGTATATGGTGCAGATTTCTGTTAGAGACTCCAAAGTAAAACTTCCACTGTACTTAAAAGTGTATCATATAAAAGCTTTTCCATGAATTAACTGAACAAACTTATTTAATTTTTATTTATTGGACTTAAAGTAGAATCACCATGTATTTTTTACCAAACCATTATCATTTATTTGTTGCAATTTATTTCTTTACTTCATTCATTAATATTGTTACAAATTTTGTATCTGCCACAATAGACCCTGAAATTCGAATTTTTCTGTGGTTTCACGGAGATGCAAAGATCCAATTATCAGACATGTGTATGAGAGCATAACATGAAAACGACTCCATTTAATTACAAAATCTGGCAGGGCCCAGGGCCGGCCCTGGTGCAAAGTTTATTTGCGGGGCCTTCAAACTAATTTCGCAAAACAAAATAATTTATTGCATTTTCCTATTTATTACACTTTACAAATTGATATATTAAGCTCTTAAGAAATACGTGAAAATGACAATTAATTGAAATATTTGTTTTATGAACGATTTTGAAGGTAATTAAAATGTTAACTTTATAAAAAATTTAAAATATATAATATTTAGAATCACGAGAAAGATTTTTCTGCAGATACGATGGTCATTGACATGGTCAATAATTTTTTCAGAACAATCAGACACAAACAAATTCTCACACAATTTGAATAGAGTTCAGATAAATTAATTTTTAAATAAATATTATAATATTGTTATCCTGTTATGCAAAACTCGACAACAAATTTTGATTTCAATAAATAAATCAATGCAATCCATTTTGTCTTGCAAAGTCGCATTTAAGTCTCTGCGTTTTCAGACAGTTTGTGACTATCATCTTAAATACCTAAAAATTCCTATTTCGTCCCATATGTGTGATAAATATCGAATCTTTTCTTGAAAGAAAAAATGTCACTATAGATTATGACTAGAAAATATTGAATTTGGAAATATTCTTTGACAGATGAAATAGCTGATCATTTCCTTAAATTCAAAACTGTTTTTTTCATCAAGTTCTTTTGTTTTTAAATTCAGGTTCAGTGGTGTAGATGAAGGGGGCGGAGGTGGAGGTCCAGCCTGAGCGACATTTCGAAGGGGCGGGAAAATCAGACACGTGGGAAAACAATTTTTATGACTAAGAAAAGCAGCTACAAAAGCTCAATCGTCGTGTACATGAAAAAATGACGTAACTGATTCGTATCTTTCGCCTTTTATTGGTAAATTGCCGATATGTGAAGGAAACATTGGTGGTGGACGAGCAATTTCGCAACCTGTCTGCAGAAATTGAGGGCGTAGAATGACGAATTACGTAGGCAATAAAATATTTTCCCCTGGAATTTATAATTATTATTTCGAAGTTGTAACTTGTAAATAAAGGACGCCATATTGCAAGTTCTCCATGGCGGCAAAAGTTGCAGCTGCGCCATTATTCAGGTGTCACTTTTAACAAACGCTTCCACTGTTTCCTTTGCAGTTATTATAAGAAAATATGAATCCCGATGCACGATATGAATTTGCCTACCAATATCTATATTAGAATTTTGAAATATCTGGTATTAAAAAAAAACTGAGTAACGTTTGACCAGTTATATTTACTTACTTCAGTATCAATTACTTATCAGCAATATTTATCTCGTTCAGTATGCCATTCCAAATAACTAAACTTAATAAGAGTTTTGAAATGAAGTTTATTTTCGATTGATTGGATTTAGGATTCCTTTCCATGTCGATAGTATATTCACAAAAAAAAATTCAAAGCAAGAGAAAATTTCGATTCTTGAGTGTGATCTCATAGATTTCACACTTTCGAAGCGGCATTCCTACGTCGTTTCTAACTGCGGCTTTAAAGTAATGAGAGGCTTTTGCAAGATAAGCGCTTTTTCTAGCATTTATGTAAAACCTCTCGTATTAAATCCGTATTTAAGGTTACCATAATTTTTTAGTTAAAATCCGGACACTTCGGGCGATGGATCAAAGTATAGTATAAAATTCTAAAAGCTGCCTGCCAATGACCGTGACCTTATCTCGTAGGTCACGCGATGACCCTCTTTCATAACCTTAGAGCAGCGTTTGTGGGAATAAAATTAAAGACGTCAAAATGCAAAAAATATACGATTTTTCTTAATGTTTGGTAATTCAAAATTGCATTAATGATAAACAGAATTAAAACAAAACTGCCAAAAAATTTTCAGTTTCAACTGGTGCACGGATAGAGACTCGTCCCCTTTTTCAACAATGGATGTAAACAATGAGTTTTCTTTCATTGGCGGAATGACGTTGGTTTTTGTGAAAACGCTCTTTATTACAACCACATTTTTCTTCTCCTCGCATTCACTGATGTAAATACGGACATTAGTCCGGGCGTGAGCTTGAAATCCGGACGTATGGTAACATTAGTTATAGTTCCACTGTCTACACAGTGTTCCCTAAATATCATTCTTCTTTTTTTGATAGACTTTCAATTTTGACTGATAACCCTTTTCCTGGCGAGTCTTTTACCATTTAACAACAAACAAATAGTTCCTGTATACTCACATCATTTTCAGAGACAACTACATTAACATATCATAAAATAACAGACAATTGTTCTTGATGGCTCTGGAGTGTAATCTAATAAAATTGCAAGATACTTAGCTTTTTCTATTTAAATATATTATTTACTTTCTAACTTTTTTAGCCAAAGCAGTAATCAGTTCGTCTTCTTTCCAACGAAATAAATAGGAATGCGATGCTGATTTCACACAAAAATCAAAATGTTATTTCACGATTGGGTGAAATCTTGCATGTAATTCTATGAAATCTAAGAAATTACCTTTGTATGGTTTATGTAAAGTATTGTTATTTCCCTTAAATGCCAAATTATGCTTTTATAAATATAAAATTATACTACCACTTTTCATTCATAAACACATTTTACACACTGTGTTTCGTTTTAAGTTTTTTTTTTCATGTTATCTGTTATAGTCTTTCCCAGTTTGAAAATATTTTTAAATTGGAACAATTTATATATAGCTTGTAAATGATATTCTGATCTTTCGTGACTTTGTAATCGCGAACTTAAGTCCGGTTAAACACAAAGAAGTGGCATTTTAAGAGTGGAACAATGTGCATCTTTGTATTTTGAGGAGAGTAACATTCCTATCTTTGTTCTTGATGTTCTTCATTCTTTCATTTTCTTAAATAATTTCAGAAAAACTTCTGCAATTTTTATCATTCGGAAAATCGTACTTTATTTCCTTATGTCATACCATTTTGCGTGATAGCCGTTCTAAATTCATCATTTAGAATTTCAGGCCAATTACAAGGATAATTGATATCGATATTTCGTTTTCAACTCTTTGTTGATCCTGTTGAAGCTGCAAACCTCGGACTGACTAATCTTTTTCTTCATTCGACGACGACAAAAAGTCCACCATCTATAGGCTTCCCTCTGCTTCATAATTTTCTATCCGACGACTTGAAATATGCACATATCGCATAAGCATATATGCATATATTATTCTAACATGCATATATTATTCTAACATGCATATA
>BGPR01047387.1:0-11807 GCA_013235015.1 Araneus ventricosus | reverse complement strand
ACATTTACAGTTTCATTTGTCTGCATTATCAGAAATGCCTGGATGATGATTGCCAAAATTTCAATCACTTCTGATAATTGACAAGTCTGTAATTGTGAAATTTTGTTGTATGTTATTAAGGTATGCATTTTAAAAGTGAGCATCTATTTTTTTGGGTCGCCCTATATGCAGAGTTATTGAAAATTTGTGTGTTAAACAACACACTAATACAAACTAATGGGTTAATTGCTGCAGAAGTGGCTGTTAAGGTTTGAGGAAAGAATATTCAAATTATGTAAGCTAAGAGATGCTTTATGCAATAATATACTTTTAAGATTTTAATAAATATGTTGCTGGCAATGTATGAAACGCTGGCATGCTATAGAATACCTAGACATTTTATAGAATGCCGGGCGTTTTTAGGCAAAGTATGAAATATGAGAATTATAATATACTTTCCCTTGGCATTGTTATATAATACCTAGGTATTATATAGAATGACAAATGCTATTTAGGCAAAGTAAGAAAAGCGTCATGATAAGCTGTTATTTAAAAGATGTGCATTCTTTCCCCAAAATATAAATGTTATTTTGAAAAATAATGAAACTATGCCCTTAAAAAACTTTTATTCAAAATAGGTAAAAAAAAAAAAAATGAAAGATGTACAAAACAAAATTTATGCCTTTTTTTATAAAAGAAAACAAAATGAAATATGAACCTACTTCTTGCATCGAGAAAATAAATTTATTGTATTTTGAATTGCATTTAATTTTATTCTTATAAAATCGAATCTGCGATGTATTTCATACTTTGCTGCTTTGGCATTCTACAGAATGCCTAGGAAATATGTGAAATTTTAATCGTTTCATACATTGCCGGTCAATTTCCGGCATTCTATAAAATGCCTAGGTATTCCATAGAATACTGGATTTCATACATTGCCAGTAACAAATATATTCATTAAGCTAATATAACTTTTCTTGTAGCATTTACAAGTGCTGATTTTATATACTTGGGGTCTAGAATAATTCTTAAATTCAGAAAGAAACTTTTACAACTTTATGTAAATGTGGCAATTCCAAGCACTCATTCATAGAAAAAATATATCAGATTAATTAATAATGTGAATTAAATAAATGTATCTGGTACTTACCATTGTCAAGCCACTGCTGTTCTTGCAAGTGGCAATACATGCTGCTCGAAACATATATTTAATTGGCCAGAAGTTGCACATGCACTAGTACAAACCACATTTACCCATAAGTAATTAACATTTTGTGAACTGAAAGTTTTATATTCTATACTTTCATGAGTTACAGCTTAATCCTTCATATTTTGAATTAATTTACCAGCAACTTTTTAATTGTATTTTTACATCATTAGATTAATTTTGGTGTAGAATAATAGGAAAGAGGAAAGTATTTTTTTATTGATTAATTATGCAGCTAGTACTTAGAAATATGGACAGCAATATGGATAATCTGCAAGGGGGGAAAAGGCCAAGTACACAAATTTTTATTTACACCGCTTGACATGATTCTTTTGAAAACAATTCTGCTCTTCATTATACCAGAGAAGAACCAGGTCCAAACCTCACTCAAAATAAACATTTTGAGCGAGGTTTGGGCTGTTTTTTTTACTATGGCACATCTCCGCTGCTGAACAAATGCAGGTCAATAAGCTCTTGGATTTTGTTTTCTAATGTCTTGGGTCATAGAAAGATCACTCTGATTATTCTGGTTTGGTGCTGACCGCGGATCAACCTCACTTCTTTACTCGGTTATGAATCTCATTGCCAAGCTCTTTCGCAGCTCCAATACTGAAATTTCTCCATGCATTTCTTTATAAATGACATAGGCACTGACATATCCCATTTTGAATACCACGAACATTTTGTCACCGTTCCTCGACTTTATATCCCTGCCATATAGAGAGGGGTGCATATCTGCTTTGCCAACTCCTCACATTTACAGGGTGTCCAGAAAAGGACTCCCTGATTTCAAAATTAAATATCTCGAAAACAAAGATCGATAGAGGAATGCAGTAAACGGTATGTTTATTGTGAAAGCTGTAAGAATTTTATAAAGCAGTTTGAAATAATAGTTACAAAAGCTGCAAATAGATGGCGCTGTAATCGCCATACGTTATGCCTAGTATAAATAGTGATCGGAAGCCCAGAGCGATCAGTTCCACTATTGAAGCGTGAAAGGAGGTTAGCGTACCGAAGGAAGAGATTAAAACCATGTACTCCATTGAACAACGCGTTTTTCTGGTGCTAGAGTACCACAGGTTAAAAGAGAGTCCTACGGCAACAAGGCGCAGTTTTCAAGCACGATTTAATGTTCCAAAAGGACCCGATGCGAAAACCATTTGTACGCTCTTCGCCAAATTTCAACGAACAGGCAGCGTAACTGATGATCTAGTGGGGAATGTTGGCCGCCAGCAAACTGCAGTTACGCCTGAAAATGTCGCCACAGTTTCTGGAATTATTCAGCAAAATCCAATGTCATCCGTCCATAGAATTGCATCTGAGACTGGTTTGAAGCGTTCCAGCACGCAGAAAATACTGAGAAAGAGCCTACACATGTTTCCATTCAAACTCACCAGGCCATACCCGTACGAGCTGTGCAACAAAGGGTTGACTTTGCTAATCAGATGCTCACAATGATTGATAGTGAAGGATTTGATGTTGGCTGCATCTGGTTTACAGATGAAGCACACTTCCACCTGAATAGATTCGTGAATAAACAGAACTGGCGATTTTGGGGTTCCGAAAATCCATATTGGTGTGAAGCGAAACCCCTGTATTCTCCTAAAGTTACTGTGTGGGCTGCAGTATGCAGCAGAGGCATTATTGGCCCTTTTTTCATTCGAGAAACGGTCACTAGTGAACATTACGTTGCAATTTTGGAACAATTTGTCGCCACACAGCAAGTGTTAGAGGATCGACCACGTACTGAATGGTTTATGCAAGATGGAGCCCGACCACATCGTACCGAACAAGTGTTTCGCTTTCTTGATGAATCCTTCGGGAATCGAGTCATTGCTTTGGAATATCCCAAATTTACTGGTGCAGGCATGGATTGGCCTCCATATTCGCCGGATTTGACTCCCTGTGACTATTTTTTGTGGGGCACATTGAAAGACATTGTCTACCCGAAGCATCCCGCCACGCTGGACGAGCTTGAATCGGCGATCTGTGTGGCATGTGAATCCATTTCTGTTGAGACAGTACGAAATGTGATGGTAAATTTCATTCTTCGTTTGCGCCACCTCTGTTGTGCCAATGGTGAACATTTTGTAAACATTGTGATGTGATTTTTTGCAAAGAATGTTTTCATACGATTATTTCATTTATGTATGCTGATATGAGCTGTACAGCGCCATCTGTTAGCAGCTTTTGTAACTATTATTTCAAACTGCTGTATAAAATTCTTACAGCTTTCACAATAAACATACCACTTACTGCATTCCTCTATCGATCTTTGTTTTCGAGATATTTAATTTTGAAATCAGGGAGTCCTTTTCTGGACACCCTGTATATGTGAATTGAATGATTCAAAAGGAAACTTCTGACATTTTTAAAATTTTACAGAGGAAGCAAAAAACAATTGGGCTCTAAACAGCATTGAAATTAGAGCCCAAGATATTTCTAATACGTTTCACAGTAAAAAATTAACCTATTGACGACAACCAAAAAATATTACAATTGTTCATTTTTGCTAAAATTTAAATTTTGCAGAAGTCCTCTTTTAACATCAAACAGTATGAACGTTTCAGAATTTCAGGGAATAAATAATTATAAAGCCAGGAATATCAATGAAAGTTAACTGAAATTAAAAATTTGTTTTTGAGTAAATTTAAAGACTCGAAATAAAATTCGCAAGTTATTCGTTTTTAATTAATACTTAGATTTATGAAAGAAAAAGAATTTCAGGGGAAAATAATTAAAAGCCAGGAATATCAAGGGAATTCAAAATTAACTAGTTGCATTTAAATTTGAAAGAATTCAATAAAATTTTAAAGATTCCTTTTAAGTAAAATTCAGATTTAAAACAAAAAGTCGCAAAAATATGATTATAAAGCTTGGAATATCAATGAAACTCAAATAAAATTTAAAATATTTATTTCCAAATGAATTTAAATGTGAAAAGGTACTGTTTTTTAAGTAAAATTTAGATTTAAAAAAATTAAGGGAATATTAAATCAAATTCAAAATTTGTTTATTTGTAAATAAATTTAAGTTCAAATAAAATTAAAAATTATTCCATTTTTTTAGCAAAATTCAAATTTAAAAACATAAAAATGAATAGTAAAAAAAGTGGTGTAAATGAATTTTAGTCCTGTTGAGGGTCACTTGAAGATCCTCTGGGTAGGTTTGGATCTTTCACCAAAAGGGACGGTGTACTTCTGGAATGTATTTTATAGTTTTCCCGATATACATTTTGCTAGTCAGAATCATTCTCTTGGTTGTCATAGGTTCAATGAACAATCTTGAATTTATTTCTGTTTCTCAAACAAAATGTATGTTCCCTAATCCCATTAATATCCTTGCAAGTAACACTCAGGAGTTAGAGCCAGTGTACTTTAAATGCCAAAAATAATCAATTTTCAGAAATTTTAGACGTCAATTTTTGTTCTTTTGCCATGTTTCTCCATAAAAATCGTCGTTTAAGCATTTTTTTCTCGTAATATGTATACTGGCCATCTAGCGATGAACAACAAAATGATGTTAAAAAGGGTCTTCTGCATAGAAGTTTCCTTCTAACATCATACGAAAACTGATGCTTTACTACAACATGACCGTAAATGGCAGAATTTCAGGTATTGCAATAAACGATGCAAATACCTTCAGGGAATCAAAAATGCAAATGTGGACGAGTCCGCAGAAGTCCCCTTTTAAAATCAAACGGTTCATATAGTCTCTGTCTATCATGGGTACTAATAGTCTTTCTTGTTGCATCTGCCAACAAAACTGATTAGTTGTAGTTACACCAATTCTTATGTTACTCCTTAAAAAATATATCTTTTAGCCTTGGTTCTTAATGATAACACTACCTTAGCACATTGCCCTACTTCAAACAGAGCAATATTAATTTTCATATTGATGACTTAATACATTTGTGTTTTATCTGAATAAATAAGTTTTCATTTATTTTTATATATTACAGGCAGGAAATCAGATAAACGTTCAAATATTAAACAGGCCTATTTTTTATCAGTCAAGATGAAATGTATCCGCTGCAGGTGGATTTTGAATTTTAATTTCAGACTTCTCACTTTAGAGCATCTGTACAAATTCTGAAATTAACTTGCTAACTAGTTATATCCAGGATGTTTATTGACAACTAACTTTTAATTACTGGGCACATAAAATTTTTGATAGTAGGTTCAATTTTGCCGTTTTAAATATTTTCTCAACATTTGCATTATTAAGAATTGGCTAATATATAAAATTATTAAAAGTTCCATATTTATTACTAGACTTACATATAAATTCTTCTCAAAGATAAGGATTCAAATAACAGCTGTCACGTACGACTGCATTTGTAGTATTTTATTGTCAAGATAACGGGGTTCTTTTCTTCAATTTGCTCTGAAAGAAGCTTTCTGACAGTTCATTATAAATTATTTTTGGTTATGCAAATATTTACCAAGACCATTCCAAAGATGTTTGCTATAGAATTATGAAGGCCCGGGTGCAGTTGAATAATTTGTATCTTTTGTTTTCAAAACTTTTGCATGTCATTGTGGGCCACTTTTTTTTTCATTTTGTTGAAGTTCTAATTCCACTGGCAAAGCCGTGTGCATACTGTTAGACTCTACTAATAATTAAAAAATAAGCGAAATTCTGGCGTTTTTCCTTAATAACTTCGAAAATATTACAGCACAAAAATCATTTTTACACCATCTGAAAGCGCAAAAAATTATCTTTTCAATTATATGAATTAAGTTGCCTTAAATTTTTTTCTTTAATTTTAATAACCTTTTAAAAATATCTTTTGGCATAATTTACAATTCATTGTTGCAACACAATTAAAACCGTTTTCATTGCTTAAATAAATAATTATTTGCATGTTTCTCTTTCATTGTTGAAAACTAATTTAATATCATAACTTTTAATGATATATTTAATCAACATAATTTCATACAGCTAATATGGTGCTGGATGTAAAATGTGCCTCAACATTGTAAAGTTAAAATCAAAAGCATATTTTGCAAGAGGAATAAGAGAGTGAAGTTGATGCCGACAACGCTATCATTTGGGAACTGAATCTATCTGCACAATCCTACTCTAAATCCAGAAATTTATACTCTAGCCTCAGCACTGTTGAAATTCGTTCTCGCCTGTCAATCCCAAAAACTCTTCAGTACATTGGATCTCGATGTATCTCCTCTGCCCTCTTTTGGATCAACAGACCACATTTCTCATTCGAGTTCCAAGAAATAGGGGAAACAGTGACATCCACCCATTTTGCTGAAATGGGGATCCTCCCCTGTGAGCCATCCATTCGTCACAGACAACACCATAAAATGACCACCTGGACCTCATTCACAAGCAATCAGCTAGGATGACTGAATGCCAATCACTACAGCATTTAAAGCTCTACTAGCTGCATGGCCTGGTGTTGTACGGGCTATCTCGAATAATGCGTCATTCCCTGGCGGAGAGAAGAAGTGAGGTCACGTGATCAGCTATCCATATTTTTCATTTGCCAGCTCCAGTTTATAAACGCATGAAGCAAGATGCACTACATACATGAAATCTCAAAGTTAAATCTCACGGAAAAAAACATTTTTAGTAAAAACCCTATTTGAGCGATTTAATTTACCCTGTTTCTTTATATCAATTACCAAAACGCCATCCTCATTGCATTGTTGAGGGTTCCATATTGCATTGTTGGAGTTTTCAACAATGAAAGAGAAACATGCAGTTAAATATTTGTTTAAACAATGAAATCGGTGGGAATTGCGCTGAAACAATGAAAAGTATTGTTGTAAATTAGTTTTTAATTAATATCTTTGTTACTAATTAAAATTTCGGAATTTAAATGGTCAAAATGAATTCCTTGGATTATTCCCCATCTTTTGGTACTTTCCGCGCGCTTCTCCGTTCAGCCGTTCGTGAGAAGATAGCCGGACATGTTTGTTTACTTTCGGATTTTAATATATAAGACTAGCTGCTTGGCCCGGCGTTGCACGGGCAATCTTGAATAATGGGATATTGCCGGGCGAAGAGAAGTGAGATCACGTGAGGCCTTGGGATCCATATTTTTTCATATGCCCGGCTCCGTTTTTTTTCTCAAATAGGGATTTTATTAAATAGGGTTTTCCGTAAGGTTTTACTTGGAGATTTCATGTATGCATTGCATCTTGCTTCATGCGTATATAATTCGCAGACGAACGGATGAAAAAATATGGATTTTGAGCAACGACGTGTTATCTCTTTCCCTCTGTACTAAAGTCAGACAAAAAATAATTCCGGAATCGGATAGAATTTTTTTCAGCAAATATTGTCACGTACTTTCCCCAACAAATGTAAATATTCCTTCAAATCTAGTCTTTTTATTACTAATTTTCATATGTCCACCTCCGGTTTATTTTATTTACATATATTGTCGCTAACGTAAACATTACGTTCCCCCAAAACGTAAAAAATTCTTTGAACTCTATATTGTTTAATTAAAATTTTTAAATCCAACATTTTAATTACCTTACAGTTGATAACCCAGCGTTTCTCGGAATCCACATTTTTTCATATACCCGCCTCTGTTTTTTCCCTAAAATATTGTCACTAAGCTTCCCCAACAAACTTAAATCTGTTTTGAATCCTCTCTTGTTGGATTGAAACTTTCAGTTCTAGCCTTTTTACTACCTTAAAGCAGGTTGGTCTGAATGAAAACGCGAGAATTCTAATGCTGAAAAATACACCAAATTGATAAATTAAACACCAGAAACATCTATTTTCGTCTTGCCCGTATTTGAATAATAATGAAAAAAAAAAAAAAAACTGGATAAAAATGAATAAATATTTTCCCCCAACAAACGTAAATATTGCGAAACACCGTACGTCAAAAAAGAAAGAAAAATGCAGGAAAACGATTTTTGTCCATTGTTAATAAATCCAAACACAGAAGCTCGCTCAAAAAGAAATACCAACTTTCCGTAAATAAATAAAAACAATGCAACACCGGATGTGAAAACTAATAATGGGGAAAAAAGAATCCGCCGTGAATGAATTCACCATGCTGCCAATAGATGGCAGCACGTCAATTTAATCATTTTGAAGTTTTTAATTAATATCTTTTTAACTAATTACAATTTCGGAATTTAAATAGTCGAAATGGATTCCTTGGATTATTTTCCATCTTTTGGTACTTACGGCTAGTTTCAGGATTCAGTGGTTCGTGAGAAGATAGAAGGACATACATACATACATACGTCTGTTGACGTTCGAATTTTAATAGGATAAATGATAAAAGTTTCTATAATGGGCTATCTGGAATAATGCGTCATTCCTTGAGGTCAGGTGACACGTCTTGTCTGATCAATCGGCTATTCCTTTGTTCTTCTGCTTTCTTCTGCTTTTCTCTCCCGGCCGCGTGTCTGACAATCCTCTATTTCGTTGTCCTTCGGTTTCTTCCGCTCTTCTCTTCTGGCCACGTTGTGCCATTACTGTCAATAGGCTATTATTTTGTTCTTCTGTTTCTTCTGTCCTGGCCACTTTTTGCCATTGTTGAAAATCGGCTGTTTCTTTCTTCGACAGTTGCATCAACTCTTCTTTCACGTTTCATAATTGCCTGCTGTCTACAGGCAGCATCTCCTGCAACTCCTCATTTCCTCTTAGGCATCGCAAATAGAGGGAATTGAACAAAGCAAAAATAGTAACTTCCAAATATCTTGCACGGGCTATCTCAAATAATGCGTCATTCCATGGCGGAGAGAAGAAGTGAGGTCATGTGACACAAACGCTTAGATAAACCAGCGTTGCTGATTATAAAAAATTTTTCATATTCCCGCGTCCAGTTCATAAACACATGAAGCAAGATACATTACATACATACGTGGCCCGGCGTTGCACGGGCAATGTCGAATAATACGTCGTTCCCTGGCGGAGAGAAGAAGTGAGGTAATGAGGCACATACCCAACATTCTCTCCTAAATAAATAAGGAGTAAAGAACAGTTCTAGCTGCATAAAAAGTTTGTATCTGATGGTGATTTTGTCCTTCAATAACATTTAGACGGCGTTCCCTTGCATGTTATACCATGGCTGACAATCGGCTATTTCTTTGTCCTTCTGTTTCTTCGGCTCTTCTCTCATGGCCACGTTGTGCCATTGCTGACAATCGGCTATTATTTTGTTCTGTTTCTTCCGCTCTTCTGTCCTCGCCACGTTGTGCCATAGTTGACAATCGGCGGTTTCTTTCTTCTTCAGTTTCAACAACTCTCCTTTCACGTTTTCTAATTGCCTCCCGTCTACTGGCAGCATCCCCTGTGATTCCTCTTTTTCTTTTAGGCATCGGAAAAAGCGAGAATTGAACAAAGCAAAAATAGTAACTTCCAAATATCAGCTTAAAATAGAAGCTTTTAGAAATATTTAAACTTGATCAAATTATTGAATAATGATTAAAATCACTAACATAACTAATCTACATCTTTCGACACATAACTTAACAGAAACAAAACACCCCTTTTAATTTCGTTAAAATGATTTTGTTGGACGTTATATCACGGGATAAAAAAAAAAGAATTTATACACTTTCAACAATACATTTTTTTTTATTTCTGTCAGCGTCACTTTTTTATTGTTGTTGTAACAATGTTCTTTAAAGTAAACGACTTCAACAATAAAATATATTTTGAATTGCGCTGCAACAATGAAAAGTATTGTTATAAAGTATCCGAAACAATGAAAAGCATTGTTGTCAATTAGTTTTTAATTAATATCTTTTTCACTAATTAAAATTTCGATATTTAAATGGCCGAAACGGCTTCCCTGGATTATTCCCCATCTTTTGGTACCTTCCGCGCGCTTCTCCGTTCGGCGGTTCGTGAGAAGATAGAAGGACATACATACATACATACATACGTTTGTTTACCTTCGAATTTTAATAGAGTAGATTTTTCTAGCATTGATTAATTCTCTTAGTCCTAAATTCCTTCAAGCTCTCATATATGAATACAAAATGTAGGCAGTAAACAATTACCAGTACTTTATTTTGTGCAACTTATATATTAGAAATAATTGCAATTCCATTTCAGAGTACATTCTATGTAGGCATATTTTTAAGTAATCTCATCATCAGCAAAAATATTTATTAAAAAATAAATGTATGTTCCACTAAACCATTTCACAAAGTTACAAACCTTTCAGGTTTCTGAACATAAATAATAATTGCCAAGCTAAGTTAACTTTTTGGAAGCAGTAAAAAATTCAAGTTCTGGGAATTGCTGTGTTTTACATACGACAACAGATATTTCAGTATGAAGAGTAAGACATTTTGTGGTAGACAGCTGCTTAACTCTTCAAGTATTAGATTAGAAATTGAAGTGTGCAAATTAACAGATATTGGAGATGAGAAGCTACTAATAAGAGAATTGTTTTTATGAAATCTAAAAATTTTTAACATCATTAAAGTCTTGATCAGTATGATGTTGAGAGTGGTTTTCTGATCCAAAAATTGCACATTTCTTATTCTCATTAAAAAAATCCACATTTTTGACATAATATCCATATAATGAATGTCCGAATTTTATATTTAATCTAAAATAACATTTAAAAAACTTGACAGGTCTACTTTCCCACAAATTCTGGATTTGAGGCATTGACTTCTTTTTAATTCAAAATATTGCATTCTCAGGAAATTAATATTTTCAAAAACAAATTAATATTATCCGAAATTTAAATACACAAATTAATTATAATGGGGCCTGATTGGAATATTTCTGTATGCCACCTCTTATTCTTTATTAAATCAGAAATTTCTTCCAGTGTAATATCTGTTGACACTGTGTAACCTTTGTGACAAGCATCAATTAAAGAAACAAATACTAGTGGAAATTTCAATATAGTACTGCTACATCATCACTGGCTGTGTTTGTTTGCTGAATTTGCAAGCGTGATTACCCCGCCCTTCTAGTGATGTCATCTCTTGGCCAATGGCGAAGAAGCACTGCAGTACTTAAAGGTGCTGTTTCACTTGCTCGCTTTCTCACTTTTTTTTTTTGCATATTACCAGAATGCGTGGTTGTATCATTGTAGTTACTATAATTTCTTTTTATTAACCTTGTTGTTGTTTTATTAAATATGGTGTCATCTTTTAAATCTGGAACTTCATTTTTTCCTTGTCTGGTATTGTCAGCACATTGTCACCATATAACATTAACCCTTCTGATAAAATAAAGTCTGGCAGTTAGATATTAAGTGTTGTGTAGAATTGCCCCACAACTAGAACCTCCTACTGCCACCATCACCTAGAATTGGTGAAACCCTATATTGATGACCTGCACATAGTATTTTGGGAAAGAAAGGACCAGAATGAATTTGCATTAATTTTTTTGTATCTATTTATTTTTCAATTAGATGTTTATAAAACATGAATCCTCAAGATAGCAAAAATGCGTAGGGATGGAAATGCAGTCTGTATTTTGGCTTAGTTACCAAGTTGAAGAATATTTAGGTTATTCTAAAAGTAGGGTGCATATTTTCATCTGGAGAGTGTGCAATATTTTTCACTTGATTTTCATATCGAAAAACAAGCTAGATATTACTATCTGTCATGTATTACTGCATAAAGTATAAATGGATAGAATAATAATTTTTTAT
>BGPR01047386.1:0-11807 GCA_013235015.1 Araneus ventricosus | reverse complement strand
TAATAATTATGCAATGATAATTATAATTATACAATAATAATTATATCCTACGCAAATATAATTATATCTTACTTATTTTTATTACAATAATAATTATGTCTTACACAAATATAATTATATTTTACTTATTATTATTACAATAATAATTATATTCTACACAAATATAATTTTATATTACTTATTATTATTACAATAATAATTATATCTTACTTATTATTAATACAATGATAATTATATCTTAATTATTGCAACTTATAATTATATTTTATAAATGAAATAAGTTCAGATTTCTCACGAAAGACACCACCTAGCTTACACAGTTTCAAACATGTCGGTTTTAAAAATCAAATCTTGGAAATGGGTCTTGATTTAACACTCAGATATTCAGAACATTTGCAATTCTTTATCTTTTTTTTACTGTACAAGTGTAGTACTGGAATAATATCTTCTCATATTGTGCCGGTACACACATTCAGTTCATATTAGTTCTGGTAATTCAATAAACATAAAACCTGAAATAACTCTAGTAGACATTTGAATGTTAAATAAACTTGTCTGTCAAAGAAAATGTGCCGAAACTACTGAATTAACACAATTTAAAAATAAATTCAGAAAAATAAGGGAGAGATCGAAGTTATATATTTCATTATTTTTATTTATCATCTATTTCGTTGAATCCTTTACTTAAAATGCAACATGCAATAGTCTACGAGACTGTTTTCTTTCATCTGCCTTGGTAATTATTATCAACAATCTTCCATATGCAAGGTTTGCATTTTATTTTCGCATTTAATCATTCCATAGCGATGCCATTGTAATTTCCCTCCATTAACCCTATGAACCATATCCCGCCTCAAATCGCCTCATTCGACACAGACCGGACTCAGGCGGTTTTGGGTGCCTGGGTGAATTTCACGGGAGAATTAGTTCCTTTCTTTGTTGACAACTGATCACCCAAACTTGGGTGTTGTCTTCCTGGAATTTCTGTAGAGGAAGGGAAGATTTCATTCTGATTTCATGCATGAAAATTTATTCCAGTTTTTCAGGCACTCACTCTAGCCGGGTTCAAATAGTTAAGCATAGCTATCTGTAATTCTCATGAAAATTTAAGTCAAAATTTTTATTCCAATCTAATTAAACATTATTAATTCCAATTTTATTATTAGTAATGAACTCGAATGAATGAAATGAAGAATAAAAAGAAAATTAATCTCTCTCTATATAAAAGAGAAACATCAACGAATCTCCGAAACCACTGCGACAAGAAATTTGAAATTTGGAAGGTGGTTACTTCTAGGGTTGTAGGAGTTTTCGAAATTATAATTCAATACATTAAAAATTACCTTAATTTTAATTAATTATTTCGCAATAACTTCGGAATTTATTATCGCATAAAAATAATTTTAGTGTATTTCAAGTTCAATAAATGAGTTCTTTAATGATGATTCGATTCCAAATAACATTCTGTTTAATTTCAATTAATTTTACTTTAGTTATTTCATCTTATTGCTTTTATTTTAATTAAAAATTTCAGATGACAAAATGATTTTTATTATTCTAGTTTCATATAAAAATATTTTTCACATTAAAACTATAAAGACTTGAAAATATTTTATCACAAGAAACACGGTACTAATAAGTTATTACTTTGCTGACGAAATTGTGGGCATTAGCTAAAGAATTAATAGGTAAACAAATACTGAATTTATGACTTTTGTTGCAATGTCTTAAAAAAGTTAATTTAGAAACAGAAAGACTTGGATGTTTTATAAAATAAGTTGTCTTTCTTTCACTTGGATAACAATGATACTCACTTGCAAACTTACAACCGTCCTTGCATAAAAAAGACAATGCACATATACATTCGTGTATAATTTAGCCCAAAATTCCTAAATTCTAGAAATGATTGATTTTGTGTTTAAGGAAAAAATTATTTTAAAATAGTGAAACCTTTAGAATTGTTCTCAGTTAAGGATATTTATTTAATTCAATTCTTAAAAGAAATTAAATTAAATAAAAGTCATAAATTAGAAATTTTTTTCAAATATTTTAACCAAGCAGCTTTAAACCAAATACTTATGAAAAAATATGAAGTTATTATTGCTGAATTAAAAAACAAATTGAATGACACTTAAAATTGTAATTTCCATGGCCGGTTCCAATATTGGTCCGCATAATAATGAGCATAGTGCATGTCAAATTTGCCAGGACAGTCAAGAGGGAAGCCCGTTAAAAATCATCTTTTCGAATTCAAGCATTATCTCGAAAATAAATCAAATGGAAAAAATAATAAATGAAAATGACAAGAATTTGATTTCAAAATCTGCCTAACTAGTGGTATATTGCAGTTGAAAATTGCTCAGGAGTTTGGAAATACGTAAAGACTTAAAGCATGGATAAAGCAAAGGAAGAAACAATGTAAAGTATTCGGCTTATCCACGGAAGTGAAATGTAACTGTCTAGCAGTAGGACGCTGTGCGTAAACGGGTTGGCTCAGATGTCATTCTGGTAATCTAAACATTAGAACTAATTACCTAACTGTGCGGGAAGCTGCGTTGGTTTGGTGGTTGAGTAACCAATGGCGAATCAGAGAGATGCGGATTCGAGCCTCGTTTCCACTACACAATCTCGCACACCACAGCCATCGCAATATTAATTTCAATTAATTGTCTTCAAAACAAATAATTAACTGAATGAAACGATCAACCAAACAGTGCAGAAAGTTAAAAGATACTTGATGGGCATTATGATTATAGTATATCCCAGAGGAGCTACCCCCGCCCTTCCTAGTCACACGGAGTCGTTGAATAAACGGCTTCACGGCAGCAGTCGGGAACTAAAGTCAAAGTCCTAATAGCCATCACAGCCTACGGCCCAACCCTCCCGAAGGAGTGTATGTCCTCACCTGGGTCTAAAAGTTGCATTGTTCCTCTTCTAGGCCAGATAGAGCTCCTCCATGTTCGTTACCCCATCATCGGAGTGGAGGTAATTCAACCACACACCATTACTACATAAAAACTCTCATCTACATAAATACCCAAGATAAGCGAGAACCCGCTTACTTATCCGAGGGCTTCTCATTCACGAATTCTTGGTTCGCCTTCGGGAGGAGATGATTATAATAAGTATATAATCAAATCTCAAGTGGTTTTTTTTTCACTTTTCGATCCTTTTTCATATTCAAGATGCGGCAAGATACGCAAGATAAGATTTATGCAAAACGTTTTAGGTCAGAAGAAATAAAGAAATCATTTCTCAATAAATTGTGAAACAATATGTTACAGCTGTACATATATAGTTTCTAGTTTGTTCGAAAAAATAATATAACTGCTAAGATATAATTTTAACATTCGTAGAAAATCTTATATTCATTTCATAACAATGACTTCTTTAAATAAACGTTAAAAATATTCAGAAATTAAGCAACTATTTTTTTCTCATGAATACCTATGGCAATTAATAAGCATTAGAAACTATTCATTTCTCTGCTTTAAATTGCCAATAAAAATATGCAGGAGAAGATCATTAAATCCTCTGTAATTAAACTGCAATTTTTTTCAGCATTTGATTAGTAATTAGATTTAATGATTTTTCTTCACATATATTGAAAGAAATTAAAACATTAATTAAACCGTAACGAAAACTATTATTTTAAATTATTTTGAAAATAAAAACTGTTTAATCACTGTCTTATCAATGTATCTTCTATAACTTCTCTTCATCTAAACGTAATTAGCCAGTGAAATTAGCTCATTACAATCGAAGTTTCTTCTGTAAATCTCGATCTGAATTACTTTTAAGCAGAATGAATTATCCCATTCAAGATATTCTTCTTTTCAAAAAACGTAACCTTGTTTCAAAATTTTAATCAGACACCATTTTTCTTTTGGGTGTAACAGCAAAAATGGTTTCCAGAGAAATCAAAAATCCTGCAAAGTATCAATAAGGAGAAATCGTTAAATTTACTTGAAAAGAAACTTAATTTTTTAGGTTTTAATTCATTATGACTTAGCGTCATTGCTTTATTTATTTATATGCAATTAAGAAACAATCCTTTGCAATCAATCTTTTAATAAGTTAATTATTATTTTTATTTGTTTAGGGTTTACTTTCGCTTCAAGCTCATGAGAATATTTTTATTTTCAAGAATCAGTTTTCCATTTGGCCATTAAATTACAAAAATATAAAATAGAAATAATGTTATTGCAGTTAATGATATTTAAAGGCGCAAGTTATTATTTTAACATGCAGTTGAAGTGTTTTGCATGACTTCAAATTAGATTTTGTGATGTTAATTTCGAGAGACGATCGGCGTTTTCTATAAAAAGGCTGGAGCAAATAAAGGAACACGCCTTACATCTACCAGCAAATCAGAGTCTGAACGGCGGATTCTAATGGGAAAACGATGAACAATTGTATTTATGACTAATTTCACTCACCAGTTTGGTTTATCTAAATAATGAATTGAAACATAAAATTCCCTTTCAAAATAGGGTCACTGGATTGTTTATTTTCGTTATTTGCGTTTATGATTATTTTTTGATATTTGGTTTAGAGCAATAACATATTAATAATTATATCAAGGAAGATTTTGTTTTTCAAGAGGAAGCAAACTGTGTATATTTATGTTCAGATACACTTTTCAAACTGGAAGCAAAACGGATGTCAGCAAAAGACGTTTTGGGATGATTTTTAAATATAAGCCAAGAAACGGATAAATTTATGAGACTATAAATCTACCGTTTTGTTGATTACTACTTGATCGAAGACTTCATTGTATGATTAAATTTTGAAAATTATCCGTCAAGTATTCACAATTAATTGATAAACTTAATAATCAAACTACCCTCCGTTATAAACTCATGTTGAAACGATCAACTGAGATTTGCTCAAGTCAAAAGAATTTTTTTTAATAATTTTTGACCGAGCGAAGAGAGTTCTACGTTTTAACTCAAACATTCAGCACTTTGTATGTCAGTAAATGTGTTTGTTACGCGATTACGGCCAAATGTATTGTTTGATTCCCTTCAAATTTGGCAGAAATATTTCTTGAAGCAATAGAAAACGGTGTATTTGTTTTATTTCTTATTATTTTAATTCGGTAATAAAATAATTATTTTAATTATATATAATTTTTATATTAATTAATTTAATTGGCAATGAAAGAGTGAGTGTCAACGGCACATTAAGATTATGGCATCAGAGTTGTAAATAAACACAGTCCTTATCGCTATGCATCACTGTGTATCGTTGTCCACATTTCTCTAAATAAATGTTATCGATTTTTATAATCTTTGGCTATTTTTTATTTCTAAATTTATATTTAAACTCATTAACCATCTAAACCACTTCCTTTAAGTCTTTGATGACGCAGTCAGCAATTTAAAGAACTTTAAAAATTCGCTTATAATTATTCAGCCTAAATGGAATTATCAAACGCTTCTCACCAAGAAATGCGTTCTCTCCAAAATAATTTCGCCTGCCTTATAAATCGTTTGATCTCCATAGCAACGACAGCTTTTCGCTTAGTTAGTTCTTCTTGAAGTTCTATGTATATATTTTTTGCGAGATTGTAAAATATATTGCCAAGTTATTTTGAGTTCCATCTTCTTAGTTCTAATGAAGTGAGTAATGAAAGTTAATTTAATTTGATACCTATTTAATAGTAAAATTTTCTCGATGATATTTTTTTATAAATAATTTAAGGAGTGAATTTTTCTCTGTGATTTTTTGGTGCCATCTTTTTCAAAATATCTCGATATGCTGCCTAAAGTTAAGCGAAGTAAAAGATCTAGAGATGCTCCTGAATTAGCAAAGCAATTTGAAATTTCTGAAACATTTCGGAACAGCGCTGATTTATTGAACGAAATCCAACATCTGCAGATGCAAGTTGAAGTATTAAAAAGTCGCTAACTTCCAGAAACTTCTTCAAAAATTGGTCCAAATATTGCTTCAGTTCTCACTAAGTTCACGAATTAACAAACACAGTTATTAGAACAACAAATAAATTCGCCAAATGTAATACAAAATACATCAACTAACGATTCGCAAATTCTATTCAAATATTTCAAGGAAATATAATGGATAATGCGTTTGAGTGGATAAAAGAAGTTGAAAGAATTTCAACATATTTCCAAACTGGAAAAATGAACTCAAACAAAAAATGACAAATGATAAAATGACAAATGCTATCTCAAGACTTGCCGGATCCTCTAAAAATTGGCAAATAACTCAGAGTTACCATTATAATGACTGGTCTCAGTGGAAAGCTGTTATCATATTGTTGCAAAAGTCTTTCTGCGGGTGTTCTATGGTGTGAACAGTCCAACAAGCAGGATACTGGAAAATGAAGGTTTATTTACAAATATGCAGGAAAACATGTAGCACAGGTACAGGAAACAATAGTTCTTGCACAGATTATCAATGTAAACAGACAACAATTCACAGGTAATAACAATTCAGCACTTTGTTATCTAACAACACAAACAGTCAGCAAATAACTAGTAACGACAATAACTACTCTTTCAATAGCGCTCAGCTCACCAGCTCCTAGCTCGCACTGCGGACGAAGCTCTCAAGTCTTTCCCAATGGATCAACGCTACTCTCTCTGATACAGGCACGATCCTTATATACTCTCTCCGATAGGCCGTGACGTCACAAGGAGTTTTCTCGTATATTCACGCGTATTCCCTTTCCTGATAGAAATATCGAGAAAAGGGTTGCATTTTCTGGAATCATGTATTTGTCGCCAAGGTCGCCAAAATGATCGCCAAGTTCGTCGAAAATGTCCGGGGTCTCTGAACAGTCGCCGAGGTCACTCCATGCTTAACCTTGTAAAACTGTCTTCCCAACCATAAGACTCACATTGCTCGGAAGCGACTTTCCATGTTTGTAACAATATCAAGATTTAGAAAGCGCATTACAATGCAAGCATTTTTTGCACATGAAAGTGATCGTGAACTTAAGAGAAACGAAAGCTAAGTAGATTACATTTACGCAAAAGACACTCTCTTGTTAAAATATCCTTTTACTATACCCCAATCTAACCGCAATTCAATGATTATCGGCGACATTATTGAAGAAAAGTGTCAAATTGCTTTAGCTGCACAAAATCCTACCGAATGCGCCATATAAAATATAAAAGATATGATTTAGATGGCGAATGAGTTTAAATATAAATTTAGTACTAAAAGATACTCAGAGATTATAAAAGTATATAACATTAGCAAAATGTGGGTAACGATACACATCCATGCATAGCGATAAGCGAACTGTGTTTATTTACAAGTCTGATGTCATAATTTTAATATTCCGTTGCCACTTACTCTTTTATTACCAAAATAAACTTTAAAAATAATTGGAGCCTCACTTAATAATATGAAGGGAATAAAACAAGATTAGATGGAACTGAACAAGAAAGCACATCTATCAACAAGATTTCTATTTAACATTTATATTTCCCGAATATTCGTGCTATTTCTACGAAAATGCATGTAAATATCAAACTAAACAATTGATGAAAGTTTCATCTCATTATCAGCTATCGATGAAAAGAGATGAGTCTAAATCCCTTTTCGTCTTCATCACTTTCTGGTCGCCGCCCTAAATTTCATCGTGATGACATTTTCATAGTAAAATGTGAGCTCCGACTACTGGATGACACATGGCTCTCCTCAACTGATCGCGAACCATTGTATCCATAGTAACTCCAAATCAGTCGCACCTTAAGAATTGTGTTAAACTTTTGTACACCAGTGCCTCGAGAGTCAAATTTTGATGTCTGCTACAAACAATGTTGTCTTCACAGTGAATAACATTTGCTAAATTTTAAAAAAATGCGATGAAGAGATTTTTTATTGGGGTGGGGAGCGAGGTCTATTGCTCACAGAACTACTAGTTAATGATTTCCACGAATTTAGATACAGGTAAAAATTGCTCTTTTCTTCTCCCACGACAATTCAAAACTTTTGTTGCAAATTCGCTTTAATTAATCCCTTTGGATAATTTTAATACGGAAATATTTATAAGCTGACCCACAATCTGCAAATTAGGTGATGCGAAAATCGTTCAATCCGTCTATTGTGTTGACCACTAACCTAAAGCTATAAAATTTTTTACATATCTACTTCTTCAGATATTCTTGTTTTCGGAATCAGTTATCACAAAACCAACCATTGAAATTCTCTTGAAATCAAATTCACCTATTTATTTATTTTATATTAATAAAAAATATATAAATAATCTAAATTTTTGCTGGAAAGACTTTTAAATTTGAGATACTTTATCTCAATAATTTTAATGCTTCCAATTTTGACCCTTTTTTAACATAAAGAAATGTCTTTATGCACAAATTTAAGGATTTATTGTCATTTCTGGATTTAATGGGTTTGTTATTAATTGAATAATGGCATTTTATCACATAAGTCAGTGTAAGAAATATTGAAAGGAAAACCATATCTACACAAATTATGATAGAGACAGATATGTGATCAGTTATTCATAATAGGTGATGTTTTTATCTTATGGTAAGCGGTACTGCAAGATGTTGAAATGACACCAATAAATAAAAAGAAATAAGAAAGAAATAATAAAATTAATATATGTATATGCTTAATATTGAGCACAATATTTTATGTCTAAATTTTTTTCGGAAATATTTTAAAACTAAATTATTAAGGCACATGTTTGGTATTTCGGTATATATATTACACGTATTTTAAAATAAATAATCTTCCTATTTTCTGGAGCGAAATTAGCCAGTTCAAGATTCACGTGTCTCTTTCTAATTTTGATTCTATATAAACAAGCATCTTTATAAAAATGGGGAGAATTCCCCAAATGTATAAAGTAAAATATTTTTTCTCAGATGGCGTTGCGCATCATTTGAGGCTTTGTTTATCAAAGTAGGGGAGAGTGCTGTTGCTTTGACCGATTGTCCCTTTGACAACTGCAGTCTGTGGCAACTAGGGACAAAATTTGGAAGTTTTTGTGTTTAGTACAAAGACCCTCCACGAGTTGCTTGATTTAGTTTGTTGCTGTTGGTAAGGAATACTTCGTGTGAATAAAAATCTTTATCTGATTTCAGCACTAAAAAGTAAACATTAAAGTCATTACTTTTTACGTCACATCATTTTTTGAAACTATTAAGAAATGATATTAGGGTATATATACTATAGACAGACTAATAATCAAATTCTAGCTTTTCTATTCCTAACCAAAAATACGTTTTAGGGGTTTAAATGTGAAGCATTACCACCCTATACATCTGATCATCATGGTGTGCTGTTCCTTTAACCAGGTCAGAGGTACTGCCAAATACTTCTTATTTAGGGGAAATTAGGGATATCATTTCTTCCTAAATTATAAGATTGATCAGAAATTGATAGGCCAAGTCAGAGTTTCAGCATAAAAGAGTTTTTATATTAAAACATTGATAATATCAAGCCGTATTTATTTAAAAACTATATAAAATATATAGTAAGTATAGTTTTAGGATAATTGCCTACACTGTAGTAACAAAAAAATCAAGAAGACATGTATACTGCAATTAAATTTGTTCAGAAAAAAGAATGATAGGTTTTTCAAATTATAAAGTTTAATAAAGATGTTCATTTAATAGTAGCATAATGAATATATTTTAAAATGAATGAACATTTTGGAAAATTTTCGAATCTTGTAAGTAGCATTTTTATATATTAATTCTTAAGTTTTAATCAAAAATAATTGTATTATTGTTCTATATGATTAAAAGTCATTTTCTCATTTATGTTTGTTTTGAAAAGTAGAGGCCAAAGTTACAACACTATGTCGCAGCTTCGATCACCGTGTAAGGGTTTTTCAAAAAATAATTAAAAATGTTAAAGTTGAAAATTTTGGCTTTTGAAAATATCTAACACATGCAGAACAAATCAGGTTTTAGATCAAATTTACAGCACTCTTCCCTTTCATAGGTTTGTTTTTAATAGTGTAATGGATTTTTTGACTGCAGAAGAACATGTGAAAGTAAACTATAAATTGAAATTAATTTGTACATTATCATCACAATTAGTAAAGGCTTCATTCTTCCGTAGAGCAAAAGAGCTGGATAATAGGGTAATATTTCAAGAAGATGACCTTCAATGGAACTTAAAATAATTTTCCGTGATCAGGGACGTGGCGAGCGTCTCACATCTGGGGGGGGGGGGTTAGAGATCGAAAAAATGCCGACTCTCATCACGAATTTCAACACTTAAAAGACAAATATTTTTATAGTGCCTAATATACATACATGTTCCTGCTATGATGCATAATATCATTTTCAATGATGAGGATACGAAATATCTAAGGGTTCAAACAAAGACAAAAGACCTGCCTTCAAAAAGAATAGTAAAAAAGTAAAGACAAAATTTAGCTTAGCAAAGGCACGATTTTATTCCCTCCTCGGTAGGAAGTCCTAACTCTCGATGGAAAATAAACTCGTCCTCTATAAATCACTTTTGCGACCATTGATTAGCTGTGCTTCCCCAATGTATGTGTGTGGGTGCAACCCATCAGAAAAACTGTGAGCACTACAAGAAAGATATCACAAATGTCCTCAGAAACTAAATTTATTCGTAAAGATCTGAAACGCAAAACCATTTGAGATTTATTTAAATATAGCCATAAAATATTTGAACAAAATGGATAATAGATATTAACGAAGCCGCAAGAGAGATTCCAGTGCATGATCCGAGTATAAGAACAGACGCAGAGCAAAGCTCTATTTAGAAGCACCCTCACCTCAAGACTTTCTGAATCGCCATATAGCCTGATTTGGCCAATATAATCAAAATATCAGAAATACAGTATAATTTTATTAATGTAAATTATTTCATTATGACTATAATTATTTTGAACTAAATTTTATTTCTTACCATCATTAAATTCAATTAATTATAAATAATACATTCTGATACATAAATAATATACAAATAATATTTAAATAATACAAATCAGTCCTTGGGCGCTTAACATATCATGCCATTAAAGTTTCATTCATAGATGTGGACAGTAAAAAAAAAATCACAGTCTGAAAGATCCCTCCTTTGGTCATTTCTTATTACTGAAATAATTATTGTAATTCAGGTATTTAAAATATTATGAAAAAAACACATCAAGGTGTAAATTTTTTTAAATATGCAAACAATAAAAATATCAATTTTATTAATCTTTAATTTTTTACACTTAAAATTTGAGAATTATTTTATTTAAAATCAAAAGTGAAATGTTTTTACATAGTAGGTATTTGGCCAAATCATTATTCGTTATATCATTAATCTCGATGTTAAAAAAAAACACTGCTTCGAAATTCAACTCAATTTGAATTTCCGTTTATTACTATTATATACACGGCATTCGAACGGAAAAAGCTCATCCGAGTACTTGAAAAATCTCAAATATCCCTGATAATATCTATGCATAAATTTGCAGAATTTTTGAGATCTATTAAAACAAATCATGTTAAATAAACAAATAATTAATGCAACAAAAAGCAATGTAAAATAATGAAAAGCAGTGCAACTTGGCTAATTGGAATTTAATTTAGAAAATCTTTGTGTAAAAGTGAATGCAGCATGAGAAAACGGCAATTTTAACTAAAAAAGGCAAAAAAAAAAAAATCTGTTTTTAAAATTTAACACCTTTAATAAAGAATACATAATGAATAAATAAACAGTGTGAAATTTTAATTAACAAAGCAAAAATATTTATAGATTTTTTAAAAGTAATGTTAATAATCTTACTTAAAGCTTAAATTTAAAATAATTCAAAAAATGAGAAATATTTAATT
>BGPR01047385.1:0-11808 GCA_013235015.1 Araneus ventricosus | reverse complement strand
TATTTTGTGTATAAAATATCACTTTTAATACAAAATGAGATCTTTTCAGAGTGTAAGTTTTTTATATGTTTCTGTATTTGATGAATACCAGAGAACTTTTCTACTTCAGGGCTAGTTCTGCCTGAACGGCGACTATATTCTAAATTTCTTCATCTGGTCTAATTCAGTTTTTGAGCTATCGTTCAAATGAGCGTACATTTACAGACAGGAAGACTTCCTGGTGACGAATTTTGTCCAAAATTTGACACAGATATACAATTTTGGTTAAAAATATCACATATCAAATTTCATACTTTAGCTGATTGTGTTTTTAGTTATTGTGTTCACAGACGTAATTCCATTTATTTGGGGGGGGGGGCCCGGGGAAATATGAAACAAATCAGATCAAAATCTCGAGGTAGATTTGTTTTGATATATCGAGATTTGTCTAATATAACTTTCTTTTAACCTCTTCTTTGTCGGAGCCGCATGTCATATGTTCGGCTTTTCTGTGTCTGTAATACTATTAGAATCCATAATTAAGCCAACGTAACAATTAATTTTAAATACAAAAATCACCTGGTCACGCCTAAATGTCTCAAGTATCCTTTGCCATCTTAAATAGATTAAAATAAAAAATATGTCAAATGGAGGTGATGGCATCTGATTAGGAGGTTAAATAAAAACGCATGGCAAGAGGTTAATATTATACAATTAAATGGATAGCAAATATCCCTAAATCAGTTCCTGCTAATGTACAAAATATCTAACACTTTACATCGAAATGAAAAATTTTTGCCCTAATAAAAAATTTAAGACATTTATTGCATACGAGACCTTTTATTATGAATGCATTTTATTCGTGAAAATTAAAGACATTTATTGTACACGAGACTTTTTATTATGAATACATTTTATTCGTGAAAATTAAATACATTTATTGTAAACGAGACTTTTTATTATGAAAACATTCTATTCGTGAAAATTAAAGACATTTATTGTACATGAGACTTTTTATTATGAATACATTTTATTCGTGAAAATTAAAGACATTTATTGTACACGAGACTTTTTATTATGAATACATTTTATTCGTGAAAATTAAATACATTTATTGTAAACGAGACTTTTTATTATGAATATATTTTATTCGTTTATGTATTTCAACGCTTCAGAAAATCTTCGTTTGTGAGAAACTATTCGTTTCTGATCTAGAAAGCAGCAACATTGGACTTTTTTTAGTTTAAAAAATACTGTTTTATGCCTCCATCCATTTATTATTTTAATAATAAAATATCACTTTTAATACAAAATGAGATCTTTTCTGAGAGTAAGTTTTTTATTTTTCTGTATTTGATGAGTACCAGAGAACTTTCATATATGAGGAAAAATGGTAATTGTAGATTGTGAGCAGGAAAAATAAAACCTAATTCGATACGTAAGTATATAAAAAATAGTTTTAGTTTATAAATTAACTACTGACTTCGGTAACTTCATATGCTAAACATCTACTTATGATAAAGGTGTTGCCTTTTAATTCATTCAATTATATTTTACGAGCTTTTATTTAACCTGACTTGCTTTATGTTTGTAAAAATGTAATTTTGTAACCTATTTTTACTCACTTCCTGATGTATTAGAGTTCTGGAATTTTTTACAGTTGCATGTTCCTGATAACCATGCATTATTTCATATAACCTAATTATCGATTAATCGTTTAATTTTGATAAGACTTTGATTCGATGCAAGAAGTGCTATCTGGTAGTGCATTTGAAAAAAAAATTGACTACAGGATTCTGTGATGATTATAATAATGATTTATGAAATACATAAGAGATTAAAAAGTAGAAAATAATAGTAATAATGTTTTTCTTTAAAAAGCACGCTTTTGTTAGTGTGCTAAAATATAGGGAATAATATTTTAAATAAAAAATCTGGAGATAAATAAAAAAGAAATCTTAAAAGCGTGAACAGCTGAAAACCAAAGAAGTTTAGCCACAATGAATATCAAAAGAAAGAAAATTCTTAGGCATTCATTAGAATTTGAAGTATATTATGAATGTGATTAAAATTTCTAATTTATTTACATAAGTGACTTATGATTTTATGACTTTTGCTTCGACCTCCAGGTTTTTGACAAAAATATTGTTTTTCTGCGTTTTCAGTGCACCAATAAAAGAGTACTTTTTAAAAGCTTTTTGTTTTTATTTTTCAAAATGTTTCTATAATAAAATAATTTGTATTTATTTAACATTTAAAAATTTGTTTGAATATGTTTCTATTCATTTTTTTTGTCATTGTTTTGCTTGATAAAATAGTTTTTCTTCATTTTTTGTTAGATAATAAGTATAAAAAATATCCTAAATTATTTTATTGATGAATTGCTTGATGATATACCATTTTAATTAATTAATTTTTGTAACTTGTACGTAATAAGATTTATATAATTGATGAACTCACTCAATAACAATTAAATATTAAATAAGTATACTTCATTGCAAAATGAAAACCAATTTATTTACACATATTACAATTCACAGTATTAATAAAATACAATAGCCCAAAGAAGTATACTTTCTTATACTTCTGAAGAGAGACACTAAACATAAAAACATATCACATATTGTTATTGCATTCCATCAATGAAAATGAACAATTTCTACAACAAGTCAAGATTTTAGTGTTCACACTGACTGTGGAAGCACTAAACGTTTAGGAACACTTAGATGGTACTTCAACACTGGTCATCTTTCGCAAAATACTGCTAAAAGCGTTAAGCAAGGCCCTAACAAGAATAAGCAGAACAAAACCCCATTTGTTGAGAATAATATCAACTTTGCACTAAACCTTGCTGTTTTACAAAATTTTCGTGATGAAAAATGTTCAAATAATGGAAAAATGCTATATGAGGAACTAATGTTGTATTCAAAGTTAACACCAACTTCCTACCAGAAGTTGAGATTCAAATTTGTTTACAAGCGCATATAATTACATATTATTGAAAAATCTACAAAACAGTCGTAGAATTTTCGTTTTATCCTCCCCACTGCTGTTGGTTCGTCACTTGCGGCGCCTGCTTCCACACTGTTCTTCCTTGAGCGTTTGCTGGCTTTCCTGATTTAAGAGCTTGAATCACAGACTCAATGTCTTTCTTCATTCCATCATCACCTTTAGGAGCTTTCTTTCCAGCTGTTGTATAGTCAAGTATGATTACTTGTTTATTCTTCTTTTTACCATTTGGTTTCGCCCATCCTCCGGAAGAATTTCTCTTTGTTCCGAAAACGAAAACCATTTTGCTTCCGGCTTTCTTATTGTTCTTAGCAGCGCCTCCTATTCTTTGGTCAGGAGATGCCGCTTCAGCTGGTGACTGGCCATTTGTCTTTGTGGGCCGCCAGCCACTGTACATAGTGTCTTTATCGCCCATCCATCCACCAAATCCACCTCCGGAACCCATCCATCCGTCCATCCACTTCCAGCCTTCACGACCCCCTTGTGGATTCCATTGCCAACCACTACTACCAGCTCTGTTCATTTTCCATCCACTACTTCTGCGGTTATTTCTAGGTTTATTACGATTCTTTGCCTTTTTCGCATTCGCTGGGACACCTTGGCCTCCGTTTGACCACGAGTTCGGAGCACCTTGTCCAGCCGCTGCTCCTTCTGGAGTCTTAATAAGAATTATGTATGGTGTGGTTTGACCATTCTTTCCGTTTGCAGGCCAACCTGCTGGTAATCCTGCTTGATTTCCCCCATTCTGCCAAGCTGCTGTATTTTGTGGATTACCATTGACATTAGGAGCTACGCTTGGTGATGGAGCATTATTCCAACTTGATTGTGTTGCACCTCCATTTCTTTGGGCCCAAGCACCTGCATTTCTGTTTCCGTTATTCCAAGATCCCCGTGCTCCATTTTTATTTGCATTTGAAGACTTATTTGGCTGCCAACCATTTGTATTCCTGTTTCCATTACCTGGATTTCTCCAGCGACCTTTCGTTCTGGCTTTTTTACCGTTTGCTCCTGGTGCTGCCCATCCTCCACCTGATTGAGGAGCAGTCGCTCCATTTTGCCAAGTACCTTGCGGACTTGCATTTGCTGGCTGATTACCAGCTCCAGCATTTTGCCAACCTGCTGGTATTTGAGGCGAGCTGCTTCCTCCATTCCATGCTCCATTTGTCTGAGGCTGCTGATTTTTCCATCCACCCGCTTGTTGCGGAGCTGATCCACTGTTGGACCAAGTTGTTGTCTGGGGTGCAGCTGGTCTTACTACTTTTTGTTTCCAGCCGTTTGCTCCACCTTGTTGGCCTGCATTTCCTGCTTTCCATCCGCGGCCGCCGTTAGGTTTTTGCGCAGCATTTGCTGCTGCTTGCCAGCCAGCAGCTGCAGGTGCAGCTGATCCTCCGTTCTGCCATGCTGATCCTGTTACTTGGGGCGATACTCCACCATTTTGCCAACCGTTATTTTGTTGAGGCGCATTAGACCCTGCATTTTGCCACGAACCTGATCCCGGATTATATGCATTTTGCCAGCCTCCATCACTCTGCCAGACAGTTCCATCTGGACTCCAACCTGCATTTGCTACTTGTCCGCTGTTATCATTCGATTTTATACCCATTGTTTCCTTCCAGTATTGATTATTGTCTCCCACTTTCCATACTTCAGGTTCGGCTCCCCCTCCACCATATACACGTGCCTCGCCTTTTCCATCATCAGTAAATTTCCACACAATGTATCTGCCTTGTTTATCATCATCCCAACCGCCCCCAGGTGCAGGAGTTGTGGCTGTCACTTCTTCGGAAGTAGAATTAGTCGACTCAGCAGTAGCATTTGCTGCGTCTGTTGCAGTAGCTGTAGAATTATCAACTGTAGGTAACTCATCAGCACTTGTTACTTTCCATTCACCATTGATATTTTCAATCCTCCATTCTATATTGCCATTTTCATCCACCAGTTTCCAACCATCAGCCCCACCGTCACCGATTACCTTCCAACCTGAATTGTCATCTAAATTTTCCATTGTCTGTGTATCTTCATTATAAACTTTCCACGACATTCCTGCGTCTTGCAGTCCGTTCCATCCACCGTTTTGTTGACCGTTATTCCAACCACCTCCTTGAGCTGCTTGAGCATCATTGTTCCACCCTCCATTTGCAGCTGGGCCTGCCCAACCTCCTGCATTTTGGTCCCATCCAGCATTTTCTACTTGGGCTGGGCCAGCGTTCCATCCGTTAGCTGCTGCAGGTGCTTGTCCACCTTGCTGCACCGGTCCCGCTGCTGCAGGAGCGGCCCATCCGTTAACTGCTGCAGGTGCTTGCCCACCTTGTTGCACTGGTCCCGCTGCTGCAGAAGCGTCCCATCCGTTTCCTCCTTGTTGAGGGGCTGCCCATCCTCCACCATCATTGCCCGCTTGAGGTGGACCAGCACTCCATCCATTTGCTTGTTGTGCGTTTGGCTGAGCCCACCCGTTTGGAGGTGGAGCATTCACTACGGGAGCTTGAGGTGGACCATTAGCCCAACCATTTGCAACATTCCCATTTTGTTCAGCCCACCCTCCTTGTTGAGGAGCGACTCCCTGTGCCGCCGCCCAACCACCATCTGCATTGACAGGTTGAGCACCTTCGTCGTCAACCCATCCTCCATCTTGAGTATCTTCCTCACTGGGGGGTTGTTCCTCCACCCAACCATCTGCGTTCCAACCACCATTTCCTGCATTTGCTACAACAGCAGCATTCGCTGGAGGCCATCCACCACTGACTGGAGCCGCCCCACCTGGGGCCCAGCCATCAGGAGTTCCACCTGAAAAACACGACAGATTTCTAAATAGTAGTCATGATATACAATACTATCTTTCATGAGAGTTGATGATAGAGATGGTTCAGATTTCCCATGAAAAAACTTTTATACTTGCAGAAATTTCTATGAATACAGTGTTGAACTATTATAAGGATATTAAACGAGAAATTATACATCATGATTTGAATTTTTTTGTTTGATTTGAATTGATAGATAAATACTAAATGATTGTAACGAAAGGGGTTTATTATGATTATGGGAAGTCAGGGAGATTGATATATTTTTTCGATCTCTATCTATTGTCCTTTTTAAAATAAATTATTTATATAATTTTTTTAATATAAATTAATGAAAAATTTAAATTTTTAAAATAAATTAACATAATGTTTAACACATTTTTAAACATAATGTTTTATATTTAAATAATTTAAATCTACCTGAAGCTGAAACTTTTAATGGATTTTACATTTATGAATCAAAGAATTTTTTTTCATTAGTGGAATTGGAATTTGCAATAAGAATCAAAAGAACGAAATAAGAAAACAATCCTCTTAAAATGTAAGCGTAAATTATAATAATCAAAAGCAAATGAAAAAAACGTTAAAAAGGTTTTTTAACAAGCTGTTATGAATAAATAGTCAAATTTTAGCATTAAAACATTTCAGTTTGTTAATGCTAATTAATTATGTTTGTTATGCTAAATTAATTCTTGAACTTAATGCAAATGATCTTTAGAATGATCAAAAGATGAAAAAATGAATAAAACCTTTTATGAAATAATGATAGATGTTCATGAAAATTTTTACAGTCATGGATTTAATATCGGAATATTTTTTTTTTAAATTGGAAGAAATTTGGAAGCGTTTGCTTTATTGACTGCTAAATGCGATTCGAACTTATTTCAAAATACTAAATCAGAAAATTGTGCAGTTTTTAGAAGTCTTATTAAATGTAGAAAAATTATTCAACCTAGTGACTGTATTTTGTGAGGAAATATGCAATACGCGACAGCTCTAACTTTCTGATACCACTTCAATCAAAAGAGGAAAGATTACAAAGAACTGAAATGAAAATTCTTAACAATAATTAGTGTTTTTTTATAATGTTGGGGGTGCTGATTACTGGAAAAATAATTAAAAAAAATTCCATCACGTACAGTTTTATCACAAATCACAGGTCTAATGTGTACAAACTTTGTATATCTTAGAGTAACGTATGTTATATGTATGAAATTCTTAAGCACAATTAGTGATTTAAAATAATAATTTGCTCTATACATATTCTATCCAAGAGAGAATAAACTATTACTTATTTAAGATTTTCTTCTAAACTGGTAAACTGTCTGTTAAACACAACAGCAAAGCCAGAGAAAACAAGTTTAAACCGGATCAGTAGCTTGTTGGTCCTCCCCTCCCCCCTATAATTCTCGTACCTACCATTTATCCTACTCCCCCACGAATGTTTTTCTAAGTTTAGTTCAGTATATTTTTATTTAATTCTGAGTTTTGAATAGAAGATCTTTTTACTTTTAGTTTGTAATGCGGTTGAGAGAAATGGTATCCAAAGAATGTGTTAACTCTCTGAACCCGGCTAGAGTGAGAATTCCAGTACCTAAAAAAGTGAAGTAAATTTTCATTCACGGAAACAGAATGAAATCTTTCCTTTCTTTACAGAAATTCCAAGAGGACGACACCCAAATTTGGGCGATCAATCGTCAACAAAGAAGGGAACCACTTTTCTCCCGTAAAATCCACTTAGGCGCTCGAAACCGCCTGAATCCGGCTTCTGTTGATCGGGCGGTTTGAGGCGGAATAGGACTCATAGGGTTAATGCACCAGATTGCTTCTGTAACATCTGTGGTAACTAAACAGTAAAGAAAAAACTCAAACAAACGTTTCAAATTTTGTTAGAAAAGCGTACTTTTCTTATTTTGGCATGAAAATAGGGGATAAAGTCATGTCTTGAGTTCTACACAAAGTTTATTCCTTCTCTGTGGGAGAATTAAGGCAATGGTTTCAAGGTGAAAACAACCTTATCGGTTTGGTATACCAATAGTTTGGAGAGAATCTAAAAATCATACCGATGATTGCTATTTTTGTACTTGCAATGCGAAAGGTTTCAATCTAAAGAACAAAAAGAAGATATTTTATCCTAACATTACATCCGCCAGTCACTCTATCCCTCATGGACAAGATATACTCGTCTGTCTCGCCAGAAACGTTGGAAAATACTGCTTCATATAATATTGGGTCTTATGAAACAGTTTTTTAAGGTATTACCTAAAGAAGGCTTGGAACTACTAGTAACTGACTTTCTTGGAAGCCAAAAAGACCCTAACTAGAAATTTATTGTGGAAGAAGTGTTAGCAAATTTCAAGAAATCTAGATGTAATTTGAGCTCAAAAGTTCACTTCTCCATTCGCACCTGAACTATTTCCTTGAAAATTTAGATGCAGTCATGGAAAATTTCACCAAGATATAAAAGAAATAGAAACATGATACCAAAAGGAAGGTGGAAATATCAATGCTTCAAATAATATTGTGTCTTATGAAACAGTTTGTTAAGGTATTATCGAAAGAAGAATTATTAAAATACCTTTGTGAACAGGTCCCGGGTTTTTCGGAATCAAAGTTGAAGGAAAGGGGTATTTATGGAGCCCGAGGTCCATTCTTCATCTGTTTTCATCAGAAGACAGACGAAGAATGGAAATTTTGAGTTCAAAATGAAAACAAACAAGAGAAGAGCCTGGAAATCCTTGAGATTACTAGTAACTAACTTTCTTGGCAACCAAAAACATCCTAACTAGAAATCTAATGTGGAAGAAATGTTAGCAAATTTCAAGAAATCAAGGCGTAGTTTGATTCGAACGGCGAATTTTGAAAGTTCATTTCTTAATTCGCACCTAAACTATTTCGCTGAAAATTTAAATGTGGTCATAGAAAATTTCATCAAAACATAAAGGAAATAGAAGCATAATACCAAAAGAAAGGTGAAATATTAATATTATAGCCGACTATTGCTGGACTCTGAAAAGAGACAATTGCTGGAAAATTCACCAGAAGAAAAGAGAAAAAATAAGTTTTCTGAAAAAGAGAAAACCTTACTATAAAGATTTGTAACTTTTTAACTAACTCATTTATCATTTAAATCATAACAGAGCTAGAATATAGATGTAAAATATGTATTTATGATGTGATAAAATAAAAATTAGAATCTCACAATATTTTTATTTTAGCAATTTCCCCAAAGATACATACATGGTGATTCAGAAGGAGCAGATTTAAAATATTTATTTCTAATGAACGACAATAAATAGAGACACATGCTGTACATAATTGGATAGAGGAAAGTTCAAATTTTATTTTATGCATTCGGTTAATCCCAGTAAAATCGGTCATGCTCCAACACTGGTTGTTCCAACAAATTCAACAAGATCGGCATGATTTTATCTTCATGCAAGACGGTACTCCATCTCACTTCCACCACGAGGTACAACATTATTTGAATGGCAACATTCTTACCCCTTGCGATTTTTATCTATGGGGGTACATAAAAGACAGCATGTAAGTACCACCCTATGCCTGTTACTTTTCAATATTTGCGAGATCGAATTGTTACGGCAGTGAGTTCAATAACCAGGTCCCAGTTCGTATGGTGAAAGAAATGGACAACCGATTCTACGTTTGTCGCAGAAAAAATGGAGCTCGTGTGGAATGCTTGAAATAAAACTTTTAACTTTAATCTATCCAGTGATGTATTGTTTGTGTTTATATCTATCGTCGTTCATTAGATACAATTATTTTAAATCTGATCCTTTTTGAATCACCCTGTATGAAATCGTTTTATAAAGGAACCTTACGTGATAGAAAAAAATGGATTTCATTTTTGAATCGATTTGGATCGATTGGCCAGAAATCCAGTGGTGTATCGTATATGTCTCTATCTACCGTCGTTCATTAGATATAAATATTTTAAATTTGCTCCTTTTTGAATCACCCTGTATGAAATCGTTTTGTGAAGGAACCTTACGAGATAGAAAAAAATTGATTACATTTTTGAATCGTTTGGCCAGAAATCCAGTGATGTATGGTACGTGTCTCTATCTATCGTCGTTCATTAGATATAAATATTTTAAATCTGCTCTTTTTTGAATCACCCTGCATGAAATCGTTTTGTGAAGGAACCTTTCGTGATAGAAAAAACATGGATTTCATTTTTGAATCGATTTGAATCAGTGGCCAGAAATTCACAGAATTTAAACACGAATGAATTTGAATTGAAGAAAAGCATAAATTATAAAAACAAATAAAAATTTATATAAGACAGTTTTCTTTTTAAACACTTTTCGTTTTTAATATTTTTTCTTATCTTTAACAAAGTTCAGAATTCTTTATTATATTTGTTAGAGAATCCTGCAGTCAATTTTTCTCAAATTCACTACCTTTAGTATAGGATTAAATCAAAGTAAAATTAAACATTTAATTTATGATTAAGTTCTGAAAATATTAAAATATTGAATTTTCATTGGAAACACACAATTGTACAGGATTTCTGAACTCTAGCACATAAAAAAAGAGTGAAAAGCGATTACAAAATTCAATCCATAAAAATATGAAACAAATCTAAATAATAGTGGGTACAAACAAATATCTTGACAACAAAATGTTCGAATTCTAAAGTGACATTTATTTACTCCTTCAGTGTAAAAGACAGCATGTATATCTTTAATTATCACGAAATAAAATTGAAATGTTATGGTTGTCAAATCGGACCGTCAAAAGTCGAGAATAATATATATAGTTTCTTAAAAAATGATATTTTGGCGGGAGGGGACTTTCTTTCATTAACTTTTATTTATGTAAGAGATTCTGGCACCACTCAATATAAATTTAATTGGTAATATTTTGGCGGGAAGGGACTTTCTTTCATTAACTTTTATTTATGTGCGAGATTATGGCACCATTCAATATAAATTTAATTGATAAAATGTGAGAAAATGAAACATTTTAAGCAATGAAGTCTAATACTGCTTGTTGTAGAGAATACAGATATAAATATGAAAGTTCACCAAAATATATTCGAATATAACTGACAGAAACTGAGTAATTAACTTGAAAGTTTAAGCTGAGTGCTATTGTATAGAGTATAATGAGAGCGAAAGTATAAGGAGAACTATTAATTTATGCTTATAAGTTAGTTTTGGTCATTTATTTTGAATGGTTTAAACGGTGATGTAAGAAGTTATAAAGAAGCAATATTTTTTTATTAAATCAGGTACAATTTGTTTATAACGAATAATATTTTTTAACCCCCTAAGTCTCGAGCCCGTCACATTGAAGTGCAACGAATTATCGCATTTTTAGGTTTTTAAACAAAATTTAATTATTAATTAGCTTTATAATCGGACACAAAAATTACGTGTAATCTATAAGCATCTCAACTATTCTATGCCTTCTTAGATGAATGAAACCGACAGCCCCTTTCTTAAACAGGAGGGGTCACGTTATTAGACAGCAAAAATAATGCGACCCTTAAGGGGTTAAGATGTTTTGTCAGTAATATTTCAAATAAGAAATCATGGGAGCAATGCAAAATTAAGTTCCTTCTGTTTTTGTAAATTCAATAGTTTATGTAAAATTGGTTCATTAAATCATAAATCTAAACTAAGGAAATTTAAAATAGTTAAATCGGAATCAAGGACATGTTGTTTAAAAATCATTATTTGATAGCAAATTGCATGTTTGATTTATTTATTTCATTACAAAAATTAGAGTTGATTGCCAACACAATCAAAACTATGAGTATATCAGTAACTCAAGAAACTAATACAACTAATTTAATATTTAGATTACCCACAAATAAAATATGATATCCTTTTATGATATGCGGAATATCATTTTCCCTTTTCAAGAAATTGGAAGAAAAGATCCATTAATCTTGCCAGCCATCAATGGGATACTTTATTCTTAGCTCTCCTTGTTACTGATGTATCATATTACGTAAGGAAGCTATCCAAAGCCAAAGTAGAGCGTTCAATAG
>BGPR01047384.1:0-11808 GCA_013235015.1 Araneus ventricosus | reverse complement strand
CTATTGAACGCTCTACTTTGGCTTTGGATAGCTTCCTTACGTAATATGATACATCAGTAACAAGGAGAGCTAAGAATAAAGTATCCCATTGATGGCTGGCAAGATTAATGGATCTTTTCTTCCAATTTCTTGAAAAGGGAAAATGATATTCCGCATATCATAAAAGGATATCATATTTTATTTGTGGGTAATCTAAATATTAAATTAGTTGTATTAGTTTCTTGAGTTACTGATATACTCATAGTTTTGATTGTGTTGGCAATCAACTCTAATTTTTGTAATGAAATAAATAAATCAAACATGCAATTTGCTATCAAATAATGATTTTTAAACAACATGTCCTTGATTCCGATTTAACTATTTTAAATTTCCTTAGTTTAGATTTATGATTTAATGAACCAATTTTACATAAACTATTGAATTTACAAAAACAGAAGGAACTTAATTTTGCATTGCTCCCATGATTTCTTATTTGAAATATTACTGACAAAACATCTTAACCCCTTAAGGGTCGCATTATTTTTGCTGTCTAATAACGTGACCCCTCCTGTTTAAGAAAGGGGCTGTCGGTTTCATTCATCTAAGAAGGCATAGAATAGTTGAGATGCTTATAGATTACACGTAATTTTTGTGTCCGATTATAAAGCTAATTAATAATTAAATTTTGTTTAAAAACCTAAAAATGCGATAATTCGTTGCACTTCAATGTGACGGGCTCGAGACTTAGGGGGTTAAAAAATATTATTCGTTATAAACAAATTGTACCTGATTTAATAAAAAAATATTGCTTCTTTATAACTTCTTACATCACCGTTTAAACCATTCAAAATAAATGACCAAAACTAACTTATAAGCATAAATTAATAGTTCTCCTTATACTTTCGCTCTCATTATACTCTATACAATAGCACTCAGCTTAAACTTTCAAGTTAATTACTCAGTTTCTGTCAGTTATATTCGAATATATTTTGGTGAACTTTCATATTTATATCTGTATTCTCTACAACAAGCAGTATTAGACTTCATTGCTTAAAATGTTTCATTTTCTCACATTTTATCAATTAAATTTATATTGAATGGTGCCATAATCTCGCACATAAATAAAAGTTAATGAAAGAAAGTCCCTTCCCGCCAAAATATTACCAATTAAATTTATATTGAGTGGTGCCAGAATCTCTTACATAAATAAAAGTTAATGAAAGAAAGTCCCCTCCCGCCAAAATATCATTTTTTAAGAAACTATATATATTATTCTCGACTTTTGACGGTCCGATTTGACAACCATAACATTTCAATTTTATTTCGTGATAATTAAAGATATACATGCTGTCTTTTACACTGAAGGAGTAAATAAATGTCACTTTAGAATTCGAACATTTTGTTGTCAAGATATTTGTTTGTACCCACTATTATTTAGATTTGTTTCATATTTTTATGGATTGAATTTTGTAATCGCTTTTCACTCTTTTTTTATGTGCTAGAGTTCAGAAATCCTGTACAATTGTGTGTTTCCAATGAAAATTCAATATTTTAATATTTTCAGAACTTAATCATAAATTAAATGTTTAATTTTACTTTGATTTAATCCTATACTAAAGGTAGTGAATTTGAGAAAAATTGACTGCAGGATTCTCTAACAAATATAATAAAGAATTCTGAACTTTGTTAAAGATAAGAAAAAATATTAAAAACGAAAAGTGTTTAAAAAGAAAACTGTCTTATATAAATTTTTATTTGTTTTTATAATTTATGCTTTTCTTCAATTCAAATTCATTCGTGTTTAAATTCTGTGAATTTCTGGCCACTGATTCAAATCGATTCAAAAATGAAATCCATGTTTTTTCTATCACGAAAGGTTCCTTCACAAAACGATTTCATGCAGGGTGATTCAAAAAAGAGCAGATTTAAAATATTTATATCTAATGAACGACGATAGATAGAGACACGTACCATACATCACTGGATTTCTGGCCAAACGATTCAAAAATGTAATCAATTTTTTTCTATCTCGTAAGGTTCCTTCACAAAACGATTTCATACAGGGTGATTCAAAAAGGAGCAAATTTAAAATATTTATATCTAATGAACGACGGTAGATAGAGACATATACGATACACCACTGGATTTCTGGCCAATCGATCCAAATCGATTCAAAAATGAAATCCATTTTTTTCTATCACGTAAGGTTCCTTTATAAAACGATTTCATACAGGGTGATTCAAAAAGGATCAGATTTAAAATAATTGTATCTAATGAACGACGATAGATATAAACACAAACAATACATCACTGGATAGATTAAAGTTAAAAGTTTTATTTCAAGCATTCCACACGAGCTCCATTTTTTCTGCGACAAACGTAGAATCGGTTGTCCATTTCTTTCACCATACGAACTGGGACCTGGTTATTGAACTCACTGCCGTAACAATTCGATCTCGCAAATATTGAAAAGTAACAGGCATAGGGTGGTACTTACATGCTGTCTTTTATGTACCCCCATAGATAAAAATCGCAAGGGGTAAGAATGTTGCCATTCAAATAATGTTGTACCTCGTGGTGGAAGTGAGATGGAGTACCGTCTTGCATGAAGATAAAATCATGCCGATCTTGTTGAATTTGTTGGAACAACCAGTGTTGGAGCATGACCGATTTTACTGGGATTAACCGAATGCATAAAATAAAATTTGAACTTTCCTCTATCCAATTATGTACAGCATGTGTCTCTATTTATTGTCGTTCATTAGAAATAAATATTTTAAATCTGCTCCTTCTGAATCACCATGTATGTATCTTTGGGGAAATTGCTAAAATAAAAATATTGTGAGATTCTAATTTTTATTTTATCACATCATAAATACATATTTTACATCTATATTCTAGCTCTGTTATGATTTAAATGATAAATGAGTTAGTTAAAAAGTTACAAATCTTTATAGTAAGGTTTTCTCTTTTTCAGAAAACTTATTTTTTCTCTTTTCTTCTGGTGAATTTTCCAGCAATTGTCTCTTTTCAGAGTCCAGCAATAGTCGGCTATAATATTAATATTTCACCTTTCTTTTGGTATTATGCTTCTATTTCCTTTATGTTTTGATGAAATTTTCTATGACCACATTTAAATTTTCAGCGAAATAGTTTAGGTGCGAATTAAGAAATGAACTTTCAAAATTCGCCGTTCGAATCAAACTACGCCTTGATTTCTTGAAATTTGCTAACATTTCTTCCACATTAGATTTCTAGTTAGGATGTTTTTGGTTGCCAAGAAAGTTAGTTACTAGTAATCTCAAGGATTTCCAGGCTCTTCTCTTGTTTGTTTTCATTTTGAACTCAAAATTTCCATTCTTCGTCTGTCTTCTGATGAAAACAGATGAAGAATGGACCTCGGGCTCCATAAATACCCCTTTCCTTCAACTTTGATTCCGAAAAACCCGGGACCTGTTCACAAAGGTATTTTAATAATTCTTCTTTCGATAATACCTTAACAAACTGTTTCATAAGACACAATATTATTTGAAGCATTGATATTTCCACCTTCCTTTTGGTATCATGTTTCTATTTCTTTTATATCTTGGTGAAATTTTCCATGACTGCATCTAAATTTTCAAGGAAATAGTTCAGGTGCGAATGGAGAAGTGAACTTTTGAGCTCAAATTACATCTAGATTTCTTGAAATTTGCTAACACTTCTTCCACAATAAATTTCTAGTTAGGGTCTTTTTGGCTTCCAAGAAAGTCAGTTACTAGTAGTTCCAAGCCTTCTTTAGGTAATACCTTAAAAAACTGTTTCATAAGACCCAATATTATATGAAGCAGTATTTTCCAACGTTTCTGGCGAGACAGACGAGTATATCTTGTCCATGAGGGATAGAGTGACTGGCGGATGTAATGTTAGGATAAAATATCTTCTTTTTGTTCTTTAGATTGAAACCTTTCGCATTGCAAGTACAAAAATAGCAATCATCGGTATGATTTTTAGATTCTCTCCAAACTATTGGTATACCAAACCGATAAGGTTGTTTTCACCTTGAAACCATTGCCTTAATTCTCCCACAGAGAAGGAATAAACTTTGTGTAGAACTCAAGACATGACTTTATCCCCTATTTTCATGCCAAAATAAGAAAAGTACGCTTTTCTAACAAAATTTGAAACGTTTGTTTGAGTTTTTTCTTTACTGTTTAGTTACCACAGATGTTACAGAAGCAATCTGGTGCATTAACCCTATGAGTCCTATTCCGCCTCAAACCGCCCGATCAACAGAAGCCGGATTCAGGCGGTTTCGAGCGCCTAAGTGGATTTTACGGGAGAAAAGTGGTTCCCTTCTTTGTTGACGATTGATCGCCCAAATTTGGGTGTCGTCCTCTTGGAATTTCTGTAAAGAAAGGAAAGATTTCATTCTGTTTCCGTGAATGAAAATTTACTTCACTTTTTTAGGTACTGGAATTCTCACTCTAGCCGGGTTCAGAGAGTTAACACATTCTTTGGATACCATTTCTCTCAACCGCATTACAAACTAAAAGTAAAAAGATCTTCTATTCAAAACTCAGAATTAAATAAAAATATACTGAACTAAACTTAGAAAAACATTCGTGGGGGAGTAGGATAAATGGTAGGTACGAGAATTATAGGGGGGAGGGGAGGACCAACAAGCTACTGATCCGGTTTAAACTTGTTTTCTCTGGCTTTGCTGTTGTGTTTAACAGACAGTTTACCAGTTTAGAAGAAAATCTTAAATAAGTAATAGTTTATTCTCTCTTGGATAGAATATGTATAGAGCAAATTATTATTTTAAATCACTAATTGTGCTTAAGAATTTCATACATATAACATACGTTACTCTAAGATATACAAAGTTTGTACACATTAGACCTGTGATTTGTGATAAAACTGTACGTGATGGAATTTTTTTTAATTATTTTTCCAGTAATCAGCACCCCCAACATTATAAAAAAACACTAATTATTGTTAAGAATTTTCATTTCAGTTCTTTGTAATCTTTCCTCTTTTGATTGAAGTGGTATCAGAAAGTTAGAGCTGTCGCGTATTGCATATTTCCTCACAAAATACAGTCACTAGGTTGAATAATTTTTCTACATTTAATAAGACTTCTAAAAACTGCACAATTTTCTGATTTAGTATTTTGAAATAAGTTCGAATCGCATTTAGCAGTCAATAAAGCAAACGCTTCCAAATTTCTTCCAATTTAAAAAAAAAATATTCCGATATTAAATCCATGACTGTAAAAATTTTCATGAACATCTATCATTATTTCATAAAAGGTTTTATTCATTTTTTCATCTTTTGATCATTCTAAAGATCATTTGCATTAAGTTCAAGAATTAATTTAGCATAACAAACATAATTAATTAGCATTAACAAACTGAAATGTTTTAATGCTAAAATTTGACTATTTATTCATAACAGCTTGTTAAAAAACCTTTTTAACGTTTTTTTCATTTGCTTTTGATTATTATAATTTACGCTTACATTTTAAGAGGATTGTTTTCTTATTTCGTTCTTTTGATTCTTATTGCAAATTCCAATTCCACTAATGAAAAAAAATTCTTTGATTCATAAATGTAAAATCCATTAAAAGTTTCAGCTTCAGGTAGATTTAAATTATTTAAATATAAAACATTATGTTTAAAAATGTGTTAAACATTATGTTAATTTATTTTAAAAATTTAAATTTTTCATTAATTTATATTAAAAAAATTATATAAATAATTTATTTTAAAAAGGACAATAGATAGAGATCGAAAAAATATATCAATCTCCCTGACTTCCCATAATCATAATAAACCCCTTTCGTTACAATCATTTAGTATTTATCTATCAATTCAAATCAAACAAAAAAATTCAAATCATGATGTATAATTTCTCGTTTAATATCCTTATAATAGTTCAACACTGTATTCATAGAAATTTCTGCAAGTATAAAAGTTTTTTCATGGGAAATCTGAACCATCTCTATCATCAACTCTCATGAAAGATAGTATTGTATATCATGACTACTATTTAGAAATCTGTCGTGTTTTTCAGGTGGAACTCCTGATGGCTGGGCCCCAGGTGGGGCGGCTCCAGTCAGTGGTGGATGGCCTCCAGCGAATGCTGCTGTTGTAGCAAATGCAGGAAATGGTGGTTGGAACGCAGATGGTTGGGTGGAGGAACAACCCCCCAGTGAGGAAGATACTCAAGATGGAGGATGGGTTGACGACGAAGGTGCTCAACCTGTCAATGCAGATGGTGGTTGGGCGGCGGCACAGGGAGTCGCTCCTCAACAAGGAGGGTGGGCTGAACAAAATGGGAATGTTGCAAATGGTTGGGCTAATGGTCCACCTCAAGCTCCCGTAGTGAATGCTCCACCTCCAAACGGGTGGGCTCAGCCAAACGCACAACAAGCAAATGGATGGAGTGCTGGTCCACCTCAAGCGGGCAATGATGGTGGAGGATGGGCAGCCCCTCAACAAGGAGGAAACGGATGGGACGCTTCTGCAGCAGCGGGACCAGTGCAACAAGGTGGGCAAGCACCTGCAGCAGTTAACGGATGGGCCGCTCCTGCAGCAGCGGGACCGGTGCAGCAAGGTGGACAAGCACCTGCAGCAGCTAACGGATGGAACGCTGGCCCAGCCCAAGTAGAAAATGCTGGATGGGACCAAAATGCAGGAGGTTGGGCAGGCCCAGCTGCAAATGGAGGGTGGAACAATGATGCTCAAGCAGCTCAAGGAGGTGGTTGGAATAACGGTCAACAAAACGGTGGATGGAACGGACTGCAAGACGCAGGAATGTCGTGGAAAGTTTATAATGAAGATACACAGACAATGGAAAATTTAGATGACAATTCAGGTTGGAAGGTAATCGGTGACGGTGGGGCTGATGGTTGGAAACTGGTGGATGAAAATGGCAATATAGAATGGAGGATTGAAAATATCAATGGTGAATGGAAAGTAACAAGTGCTGATGAGTTACCTACAGTTGATAATTCTACAGCTACTGCAACAGACGCAGCAAATGCTACTGCTGAGTCGACTAATTCTACTTCCGAAGAAGTGACAGCCACAACTCCTGCACCTGGGGGCGGTTGGGATGATGATAAACAAGGCAGATACATTGTGTGGAAATTTACTGATGATGGAAAAGGCGAGGCACGTGTATATGGTGGAGGGGGAGCCGAACCTGAAGTATGGAAAGTGGGAGACAATAATCAATACTGGAAGGAAACAATGGGTATAAAATCGAATGATAACAGCGGACAAGTAGCAAATGCAGGTTGGAGTCCAGATGGAACTGTCTGGCAGAGTGATGGAGGCTGGCAAAATGCATATAATCCGGGATCAGGTTCGTGGCAAAATGCAGGGTCTAATGCGCCTCAACAAAATAACGGTTGGCAAAATGGTGGAGTATCGCCCCAAGTAACAGGATCAGCATGGCAGAACGGAGGATCAGCTGCACCTGCAGCTGCTGGCTGGCAAGCAGCAGCAAATGCTGCGCAAAAACCTAACGGCGGCCGCGGATGGAAAGCAGGAAATGCAGGCCAACAAGGTGGAGCAAACGGCTGGAAACAAAAAGTAGTAAGACCAGCTGCACCCCAGACAACAACTTGGTCCAACAGTGGATCAGCTCCGCAACAAGCGGGTGGATGGAAAAATCAGCAGCCTCAGACAAATGGAGCATGGAATGGAGGAAGCAGCTCGCCTCAAATACCAGCAGGTTGGCAAAATGCTGGAGCTGGTAATCAGCCAGCAAATGCAAGTCCGCAAGGTACTTGGCAAAATGGAGCGACTGCTCCTCAATCAGGTGGAGGATGGGCAGCACCAGGAGCAAACGGTAAAAAAGCCAGAACGAAAGGTCGCTGGAGAAATCCAGGTAATGGAAACAGGAATACAAATGGTTGGCAGCCAAATAAGTCTTCAAATGCAAATAAAAATGGAGCACGGGGATCTTGGAATAACGGAAACAGAAATGCAGGTGCTTGGGCCCAAAGAAATGGAGGTGCAACACAATCAAGTTGGAATAATGCTCCATCACCAAGCGTAGCTCCTAATGTCAATGGTAATCCACAAAATACAGCAGCTTGGCAGAATGGGGGAAATCAAGCAGGATTACCAGCAGGTTGGCCTGCAAACGGAAAGAATGGTCAAACCACACCATACATAATTCTTATTAAGACTCCAGAAGGAGCAGCGGCTGGACAAGGTGCTCCGAACTCGTGGTCAAACGGAGGCCAAGGTGTCCCAGCGAATGCGAAAAAGGCAAAGAATCGTAATAAACCTAGAAATAACCGCAGAAGTAGTGGATGGAAAATGAACAGAGCTGGTAGTAGTGGTTGGCAATGGAATCCACAAGGAGGTCGTGAAGGCTGGAAGTGGATGGACGGATGGATGGGTTCCGGAGGTGGATTTGGTGGATGGATGGGCGATAAAGACACTATGTACAGTGGCTGGCGGCCCACAAAGACAAATGGCCAGTCACCAGCTGAAGCGGCATCTCCTGACCAAAGAATAGGAGGCGCTGCTAAGAACAATAAGAAAGCCGGAAGCAAAATGGTTTTCGTTTTCGGAACAAAGAGAAATTCTTCCGGAGGATGGGCGAAACCAAATGGTAAAAAGAAGAATAAACAAGTAATCATACTTGACTATACAACAGCTGGAAAGAAAGCTCCTAAAGGTGATGATGGAATGAAGAAAGACATTGAGTCTGTGGTTCAAGCTCTTAAATCAGGAAAGCCAGCAAACGCTCAAGGAAGAACAGTGTGGAAGCAGGCGCCGCAAGTGACGAACCAACAGCAGTGGGGAGGATAAAACGAAAATTCTACGACTGTTTTGTAGATTTTTCAATAATATGTAATTATATGCGCTTGTAAACAAATTTGAATCTCAACTTCTGGTAGGAAGTTGGTGTTAACTTTGAATACAACATTAGTTCCTCATATAGCATTTTTCCATTATTTGAACATTTTTCATCACGAAAATTTTGTAAAACAGCAAGGTTTAGTGCAAAGTTGATATTATTCTCAACAAATGGGGTTTTGTTCTGCTTATTCTTGTTAGGGCCTTGCTTAACGCTTTTAGCAGTATTTTGCGAAAGATGACCAGTGTTGAAGTACCATCTAAGTGTTCCTAAACGTTTAGTGCTTCCACAGTCAGTGTGAACACTAAAATCTTGACTTGTTGTAGAAATTGTTCATTTTCATTGATGGAATGCAATAACAATATGTGATATGTTTTTATGTTTAGTGTCTCTCTTCAGAAGTATAAGAAAGTATACTTCTTTGGGCTATTGTATTTTATTAATACTGTGAATTGTAATATGTGTAAATAAATTGGTTTTCATTTTGCAATGAAGTATACTTATTTAATATTTAATTGTTATTGAGTGAGTTCATCAATTATATAAATCTTATTACGTACAAGTTACAAAAATTAATTAATTAAAATGGTATATCATCAAGCAATTCATCAATAAAATAATTTAGGATATTTTTTATACTTATTATCTAACAAAAAATGAAGAAAAACTATTTTATCAAGCAAAACAATGACAAAAAAAATGAATAGAAACATATTCAAACAAATTTTTAAATGTTAAATAAATACAAATTATTTTATTATAGAAACATTTTGAAAAATAAAAACAAAAAGCTTTTAAAAAGTACTCTTTTATTGGTGCACTGAAAACGCAGAAAAACAATATTTTTGTCAAAAACCTGGAGGTCGAAGCAAAAGTCATAAAATCATAAGTCACTTATGTAAATAAATTAGAAATTTTAATCACATTCATAATATACTTCAAATTCTAATGAATGCCTAAGAATTTTCTTTCTTTTGATATTCATTGTGGCTAAACTTCTTTGGTTTTCAGCTGTTCACGCTTTTAAGATTTCTTTTTTATTTATCTCCAGATTTTTTATTTAAAATATTATTCCCTATATTTTAGCACACTAACAAAAGCGTGCTTTTTAAAGAAAAACATTATTACTATTATTTTCTACTTTTTAATCTCTTATGTATTTCATAAATCATTATTATAATCATCACAGAATCCTGTAGTCAATTTTTTTTTCAAATGCACTACCAGATAGCACTTCTTGCATCGAATCAAAGTCTTATCAAAATTAAACGATTAATCGATAATTAGGTTATATGAAATAATGCATGGTTATCAGGAACATGCAACTGTAAAAAATTCCAGAACTCTAATACATCAGGAAGTGAGTAAAAATAGGTTACAAAATTACATTTTTACAAACATAAAGCAAGTCAGGTTAAATAAAAGCTCGTAAAATATAATTGAATGAATTAAAAGGCAACACCTTTATCATAAGTAGATGTTTAGCATATGAAGTTACCGAAGTCAGTAGTTAATTTATAAACTAAAACTATTTTTTATATACTTACGTATCGAATTAGGTTTTATTTTTCCTGCTCACAATCTACAATTACCATTTTTCCTCATATATGAAAGTTCTCTGGTACTCATCAAATACAGAAAAATAAAAAACTTACTCTCAGAAAAGATCTCATTTTGTATTAAAAGTGATATTTTATTATTAAAATAATAAATGGATGGAGGCATAAAACAGTATTTTTTAAACTAAAAAAAGTCCAATGTTGCTGCTTTCTAGATCAGAAACGAATAGTTTCTCACAAACGAAGATTTTCTGAAGCGTTGAAATACATAAACGAATAAAATATATTCATAATAAAAAGTCTCGTTTACAATAAATGTATTTAATTTTCACGAATAAAATGTATTCATAATAAAAAGTCTCGTGTACAATAAATGTCTTTAATTTTCACGAATAAAATGTATTCATAATAAAAAGTCTCATGTACAATAAATGTCTTTAATTTTCACGAATAGAATGTTTTCATAATAAAAAGTCTCGTTTACAATAAATGTATTTAATTTTCACGAATAAAATGTATTCATAATAAAAAGTCTCGTGTACAATAAATGTCTTTAATTTTCACGAATAAAATGCATTCATAATAAAAGGTCTCGTATGCAATAAATGTCTTAAATTTTTTATTAGGGCAAAAATTTTTCATTTCGATGTAAAGTGTTAGATATTTTGTACATTAGCAGGAACTGATTTAGGGATATTTGCTATCCATTTAATTGTATAATATTAACCTCTTGCCATGCGTTTTTATTTAACCTCCTAATCAGATGCCATCACCTCCATTTGACATATTTTTTATTTTAATCTATTTAAGATGGCAAAGGATACTTGAGACATTTAGGCGTGACCAGGTGATTTTTGTATTTAAAATTAATTGTTACGTTGGCTTAATTATGGATTCTAATAGTATTACAGACACAGAAAAGCCGAACATATGACATGCGGCTCCGACAAAGAAGAGGTTAAAAGAAAGTTATATTAGACAAATCTCGATATATCAAAACAAATCTACCTCGAGATTTTGATCTGATTTGTTTCATATTTCCCCGGGCCCCCCCCCCCAAATAAATGGAATTACGTCTGTGAACACAATAACTAAAAACACAATCAGCTAAAGTATGAAATTTGATATGTGATATTTTTAACCAAAATTGTATATCTGTGTCAAATTTTGGACAAAATTCGTCACCAGGAAGTCTTCCTGTCTGTAAATGTACGCTCATTTGAACGATAGCTCAAAAACTGAATTAGACCAGATGAAGAAATTTAGAATATAGTCGCCGTTCAGGCAGAACTAGCCCTGAAGTAGAAAAGTTCTCTGGTATTCATCAAATACAGAAACATATAAAAAACTTACACTCTGAAAAGATCTCATTTTGTATTAAAAGTGATATTTTATACACAAAATA
>BGPR01047382.1:0-11809 GCA_013235015.1 Araneus ventricosus | reverse complement strand
CTATCCAGTTAATAATATTTTTAACTAGCCGCCTTCGGGGACCAGGTAATTAATCTTTATTTCACCCGCTTAACTTAAGAAAGAAGAATAAAAAGTGAATATTTTATAGTATTTGGAAGATAGTAAAATAAAAGACTTAATTTTAAATGCAAGCGATACAATTCAATATGATGAATCACAGCTAATGAAATTTAAAAACTGCGTTTGAAATAATTCTCAATCAATTCATCCAACACTCATAGATAGACTTATTAACACCGAATATGGCCGCGAAAGGAGAATATGTATCGCCATATAGCAGCAACGATTACACGCGAGGCAGTGCGCGAAATAACAAACCGGTTTTTCTTCTCGGGCCAGAACGTTCAGAGATCAAGACTTCTGTGACGTCACAGCATAAAGCCTCTTTTCAGAATAATGTGTGGATTGTGTATATTAGTATTGTGCTTTGTTTCGTTATTTTTAGGGCATTTCCTATGTACGATATGTTGATTACAATGTATTTAGTAATACTGAAGTAAGTTTTTGGTTTTTATCTTATTTTTAAACAAGAAATTTACCTTAATGTTCACTTGATTGCATAGATACATGTTTCTTTGATTCACGTGATGACAACTCTCTTTTCTTTTTGAGGTTTTAATTTTAGTATATTTACATTCATTGGCAGACTGGATCTAAAAATAGTTGTTGCCACAAGTCAATGGAGGCTCATATATATCTACAATCATATCATTAATTCATTAATATGTATACGATATACAAATAAGACAACAAAACAATTATACTATTATTATATATAATTAACATTTAATAAATTTAATTTTTTTTTACAAATGCGCTGTGATATTTCAAAATCCTTAAAGACAATGTTCTTTTGAAACATTTTCAATCGAAGAAGGTGTATTAGGATACGGACCACAACAGAAAAATGAGTATGAGATCCCGAGTGAAAGAGTAAAAAAGCATAATGATAGGCATTACACTGAAAACAACCAAAAAATCCATCAAGACTGTTAGATAAATTAAATCTAAATAAATATGAAGAGAGAGGATCATGGATAATATTAATATGTGTCAGTTATTAATCGTTATTGGGCGTATAATCCCACATACGCTTGGTGGATGGATAAAGAATGTATTCAAAATTCGCTAAATTTTAGGCAAATGCGTTGTTTAGAAATCTTTTTGATAAAAAAGGCTGGAATTTCTAATATTTGATCACATTAGCTGACAGTCTTAACAAAATAGTCTACAAGTTCACTCCCTAGCTTTGACCCAGGTGAGAATGACATGACTTTGAATTCGGAAATTTTATTTTCGACATCTACAGTTGACAAATTTGTATTTGATTTTAGTACTTTTTACTGTTTTGATGGCAGACAAACTCTCAGTGAAGTTTTTATTTTGACTCCACTCGTTCAGGTTCATAATACCCCAAAATTAAATGCTAAACGTTCGCTCTGCAAAGCAGAATTAAATGAGTTCAAGCTAAAGCAAATAATTGGTAAAGGTATATTATTTTTTAAGTATTCAACATTGTCACCAAATCTGCAACTATGGGTGCGTAATTTAAGCAGAATCTAAATGAGTAAATTTCTTGTCAGCAGGTTTGATATCAATTCTTCTACGTTTAAAATAACCAAATCAGGATTAAAGATATTTGATTTCCAATTCTATAAAACGAATTTTTCGTATACAGTTTTAGAAACAAAGTTTGAAGGAGAAATGCCGCCCATTAGTAGGGCATATGTTGAAAGAGCGAGGGAGCTTTAAAAGAAAATTAGATTAGTAATTTTTACAGGTATTGTTTCAGCTATTTGTACAGGTATTATTTAAATAATTTGTAATTAAACTGGTATAATTAAAAAATATTTTTGAATAATAAATAATTCAAAAATCATTTTCTTAAATGAAACTTTCGGAAGCTATCGCGAGAAAACGCCAAATCTTGCTTAATTTTTAACTGAAATTTTGTCTTTTGGACTTTGAAGAGTTGACAGTCATTTATATTGTTTCGAAGAGCACGGTGCCAAATTTCGTAAGATCGAGCAAAAATAGGTTTGTACAAAAGACAAACGAACATTCATCTTTACATATATAAAAGTAAAATTTTATGCTACATCATTTACAAACGAGATGGTGGAAACAAAGAGATTATGAGTTTGGTGTAGAATAGCTGCATTTGAATTTTATGGTAAAAAATCTATCATAAAATACCATAGTGCTTTTTCTAATCCTGCTTTTTTATGTAGGATTTCTACAAATAGTAAAGGCAAATGTGTGTGTAGATATCTGTTTCTCTGTTGATGTTCTACAGGACAGACAGCTGAGCCTAGAATTACCAAATTTGGTACAAAAGAGGGCGGAAATGTGTGCTCAGAAAGGATTTTCAAAATTAATTTTAGAATTTCATTTAATTAAAAATTAAGAAACAATTTCGAATTTTTCAGCGATGACTTCTGAAAATACTGTAACATAAAAATATTATTATATAATCTTAAATTTCAAAAAATTATTATCTTTCAAATAATAATTTTTTAAAGTTGTTGCGCAATTTCTTTCTTTAATTTTCACAATTTTAAAAAAATAATTTTCGAGGATAATGTTCAACAATACTTTAAAATGTTGTAATGAAAGTCAAGCTAATTTCATTATTTCATCAAATCCTTATATCTAATGCTTCTTTTTTATTAAAGGAGCACGATGTAAAAATTTATTTCAATACTTACGACATAATCTATTCTCGCCAGTTTTTTTTTTTTTTTTTTTGTCCAGTCTTTTTATTTATTCGTTACTTCAAATAAATTTCCTTTTTTTATAGGTTTTCTATATCATTTTGATAGATTTACTTTTCAGCAATGACCTAAAACCCATCTCTCTACTTGCAGCAAGATAATCTTCCCTGGAGATTATGTAATCCATTTATTTCTTATAATTGGGCTAAATTTTCACTTTTTAATTAGCTTAAATAAATGTAATAATTGTACATTATAATTATGCAAATTTAAATAAAATAACTTTATTGAATTTCGTGTTTTCTAGACTGTTTTAACATTTGGATGTAAAGATTAAATCATTAATTTCATTAGATACAAAAACATACTGCATCAAAATTTAGCTCGATTCTGATGCATTTCCTATCTATTTTTTTCTTCTTATTTCAATACTAGTTTCTTTCTCAGTCTTTTGTAAAAAATTATACCTTCACTTTACTATAAATTAAATTAGTTGGTGAATTTGTTGATAAAATCAAATTAAAACATTTAATAAGATGGACGAATAGACTGTTAGATTAGTGTTTAATTCTACAGAAGAGATGTAAAAATAGAGAAATAATAATATAAGCTTACATTTAAAATTTTTTAAAAAATTTTACAAGATAGGCTATGCACGTTTTACTCTCTGCTGACTCCAATTAGATTGAGATCCCTTTATTCTTCTAAAACGTTATAAACATGACCATATAAACGCTCCTCAAACGCATAAAGAAAAGCGTGAGTGTCGCTTTCTCATAGATGTCATTTGGTTTCTTCAATGGGCAAAATTTCACTCCCACCCCCAGTAACAGATTTAGGCCAGAAAACCGTTTATTTAAAAGACAGACGTATTCCACGAATTCCCTTGTTTGTCAGCTTTCCGACAGCAAAATGAAACTACAAAAAAAGAAAGAAAATAGCATATCTCACATTAAATACACCCTTTCTGCACAAAGGGCTGCAATCAAGTCAGTCTTTCCGGGGACTTCCGAAACTAATAAAAAATCTAAAAGAATATCGAGGCTCGACTTTGAATCGAAGAGGTGCCCTGTTACAATGGTCCGAGGGTTGCTCAAAGGTTTATGGTGTGGTTCCAACGTTCTCAGTACAGTTCCTACGGGCAGTTTTATATTGTGTATGCGTTGTTCGACAGTATACGATCAGCCGCACAGCTAGTGGTAGAATTCCGACGGCAATAAATCCTCAACGACGGACGTGGAAGGGTCTATTTTATTTACTTGCTCCAGAAATGCTTACTATTGTAACAAAAAAATCATATAACAACTGTGATTTAGAGGAGCTGTAACAAAGTAGCCAAATAACAACTATGATTTAGTGGCTCTGAAACAAAGTCGCCAAATAATAACGATATAGGGGAGCTGTAACAAAACGATGATTTAGGGTTGCAGGTGGAATTTAACACAACGTTTTTCGACTAGTGTCAACCGTCTGAGGAATAACAATGCTTCTCTGTGCAGGTGTATTATAACAAAGCTTTGCGGGACACAGGCGCCAAAAGCGTCCGCAGACGCGACGATAATTGCTGGAAACCAGACAGGACCACAGGGTTCTTAAAAAAGCGTTGATTGACAATGTCGCCTACATGAAGGAAACTGGTCAATTCAAAGTAACGAAGCATGTATTTGATGGACGAGGGGTAACATTTCCTTTTGTAGGAAGAGTGCTAACGAGGGAGGCATAATGGTGGGACTTTTTGCAGGTGGTGGAAAAGAATGCTATCTTACTAATGAGGAGACCCGGATCGGAACATAAAACGGGGGGATTTCGTTTGTCGGAGAGGAGTTGACAGTTGGACTTCACCTACGCTGGTGAGCGACAGGTTCGCTTTGAATCGTGACTCGGCAGTACTCCCATCAGGGATTGCGAGTTCTGATATTTACTGATAGACCCGGTCCTCGGGCTCATCTCGTAGGAGTTTGCATAGAACTCCGGGACTATAATGAATTTTTCAGCGCAGTGCAGGTTGGTTTCGCGAAATTAATTATCTACTCGACCAAGAGTTACAGTTCCTCCCTTCGAGGTCATTTTTATTGATTTTTTTTTGTACATAAGCATTCTAATCTAGAAAATGTATATTACAAATGTATGTATATAATTTAGCTGCAATAAAATTCGGAAAGACTACACATTGTCTGAAATCGCCTCGAATTTTCTCAGCCATCAACCCGCGGCCATCGGCCGTGACGTTACACTATAGAGAAAGAGTTCTGACTTTTCTCTTTCTCACACTTCCTGGGGACCCAAATTGTTGTATTTTTAAGGGGGCCCACTTGACATCGTGCAAGCTGGAAAACTGGACAGTTCGCCACTGTTTACATTATCGTTTACTTCTCAATCGTTTATGCATGGCTGAGTACCAGAGCCTAAATATTTCATTCGTTTCGTCAGAATTTTATTATAGTACTGTTACCCACCACTTCGTGAGCGAAGAATTTGAATTGTTAATATTTTTAATTAACGAATGTAAATGTTTCGTTATATGTAGAGATGGGAATTAAAAGCTCTGACGGTTGATAATACAAAATTGGACAACTAACAAAAGTGTACTGTGCATGTGTCTGCTGTTATAGTTAGGTAAATTGTTTATAAATGATAACACTCTTTTGTATACTTCGCTTTTTGCTTCACGTTTTCTGCACCGGTGTAGAGGTTAAGTAGGCTGGACACACGCGAACATGCCACATATAGTTACCAAAGGAAAATGGTTTTTCCAAACATACGCCCGCCCCTTTGAGTGTCTTGACCCTGAGCCTAGCAAATGCTAATTTTAAAGGGAATTGTTACCTTTTGAACTGGGATGGTAAATCCTTTGGTATTATCGGAATGATTGGAAGTTATCACTCTCTCCTCTCGCTATGCAAATCATATCAGTAGGTGGCACGACTTTTGGTCCTAAGTATGTAATTTGAAACCGTGTGCCATTGCGCAGTCTCTGTACATCGAGGTTACGTACGAAAGTTCTGGCACATCGAATTTTAATCTCAGCTTGTTGAAAGTATCCCTGACAATTCTGAGTGGTTGAAGAATTCTACAGGATATGATGTTACCTGTTACTCCCCATTACTGTATCTATAATTAGATATTTTGTAATACATCCCTTCATTTGTGAAATATTTTTTTCATATATCTAATCTAAACTTTCATTAGTCAGTGCCGAAATTACCCATTCAACAACCAATCTCTATTCCTCTTATTAGCTTGTAGGGCAGGATAAATCTTGCTTATCAGTTCCTCTGTACTGTGAAAAAATATGAAAAATTCCCAATTTTATACGCAGTTTGAATCTCTAGCAAATAGCAAATCTATTTGGCAACTCTATCAAGTTCCAAGTTTGAATCAGTTCTTTCTTTAGTAAACAAAACAACGAAAATAACAGCATTTCATTACAACAATACACTCAGCAATAATCAAACTCATAGGTACATATATCACGTTTTTTAAATAAGAGAAATATTAAATTAATGATTTGATAAATCAGTGAAATTGGTTTGATTTTCAGTCCAGCATTTTTGTAAATCATACATAAAAATATTTTTTTAAAAAATTGTCAAATTTAAGAAAAATTTACACCACAACTACATTGTTATTATTTGAAAGATCATTTTTTTAAATATAAAACGGTGTAGAAATTATTTTTAAATGATAATATTTCCAGCTATTAGCACTGACCCCCGAAACTCTTTCTTAAGTTTTAATTAATTAAAGTTTTTAAAAAAACTCACTGAGGTGTACTTTGCCGCCCCTCATAGTAGGTTTGTACCAAATTTGTTAACTCTACTCTCAACGGCCTGTCTTGTAGAACGCCAGCATCTATCAACACCTATGCATACATCGCTTTTATTAGTAGTAAAAATATGCATACAAAAGCATGATTACAAGGAAAATATAAAATTAACATTATAGTATTTTGTGTTAGAGTTTATTGCATAAAAAATCTAATGCAACTATTCTACACCAAATTCATGATTTCCTTGATTTTACTTGCCTTGATAATTGTAACTGATTTAACCATAACATTTTACTTTACAATAATGTATACAAAGATGAAAGTTATTTGTCTTTTTAAAAAAATCGACATTTTTTCTTGATATTGATGAAATTTGGCGCATATGCTCTTCGAAACAAGAGTAGAATCACTATCAACTTTGCAAAGCTCAAAAGATAATTTAAATTGCAGTTAATAAAAAAGTAGATAGGATTTTGCAGTTTTTTCGCAGTATTTTTAAAAAATATCATCTAAAAAATTACTTTTTACGCCATTTTAAAATTTAAAAAAATATCTTTTTAATGATACCAATTTAGTTACTATGCAATTAATTTTTTTTCTTTAATTTAAAAAGATGCATGATTTTAAAAATGTATAATTTGCTGTATTGTTGCATATAATTTTACAACAATACTTTTCAATTTTAAAATGAAAAACTGATTTTCTTATTTAATCACATTATCACTAATTTCCTTATTTTTATATAATCTCATATTTAATCGCATGGTGAAGTTCACGGATGAGAAGCTGCCGGATAAGCAAGCAGGTTCTCCCTCCCTTGGTGGATACAGTAATGGTGGTGTGACTCTTAGAGCCCAATCCAATGACTGGTCGTCGCAGGAGCAGCTGGTAATGGGGCTATTATGCGGGGGCCACATTGCCCGATGAAGTCGTGGCTGCCGATCATTCAATGCAGACCTGGGTGCCAAGGCAAGGCGAGGTGATGGCTTTTTGTGATATTTAATCACATGATATTTAACCATTATGGTGAACAAGATGTCAAAATTACGGTGAACACATGGAACCAATATTATGGTGAACAAGATGTCATATCCACGGAGCTTTTTGTATTAATTCAGGTGTTAAGTGTTTGTGCGCGCTATGTATATAGATATATATGTTAACTGCAACGTTTTTTAACTGTTGGTTGAACGAGAGTTTTTGTGTGTGCTTAAGTTTAGTTCAGTGTTCTACTAATAAACGTGTTGCATTGAAGAATGACTGGTTATTTTGGTAATATGAATCCAGAACTGTTTTAAGGCCACGTCTTTTTTAAAAGCTATTTTCATTTAGAGAAATTGCGGTCATTGATACGCTGCTAACGTAATGAGTTATTTCTTTGCATAATGTATAACATAATATTTTTGGTACCCTCGGCGGGACTGTAATTGCGATAGCTATTGATATGGCTACTCTAGAAGGTCTTAAAAAATCGCGGAAAACTAACACAGCCGCTTTTACGAAAAACGTATAATAAAGTAGAAGAACTGGAGCCTTAGAAGATGTTGATATTTACGAACTGGAAGCCGAACTGAATGTTGTGAAAGTTGACCGTTTGGAAGTAACGCATGCAAGTATCTTTGAACTTCTTTCTGAGAAGGAATTGGAAGTTGTTGAAGATTTTCATGATAAAGCTATAAGGATTGAAATTAAAGCTAGACGGATTATCAATTATCAACAGCATATTGTAAGTACTATTGTGTGCATTCAACTCATAGTGACTCTGCTATAATTAATTCTGCTGAAAATGCTGTTATTGAAAAAAGAAGGTTTAAATTGCCTAAATTAGAATTATGAAAGTTCGATGGCGATGTTAAAGAGTGGCTTTATTTTTGGAGCCAATCTGAAAAAATTCATAATGATTTTAGTATTGAAGACTCAGATAAATTTCATTATTTGTTACAATCTATCGTTGAAGGATCTCGAGCTAGAGAAGTGATTGAATGCTTTCCGCCAACTGGAGATTATTATCCTAAAGCAATTGATTGTTTAAAAATTCGTTTTGGTCGTCATGATTTACAAGTAGAAGTTTAAGTTAGAGAGTTATTAAAATTAGTTCTGAAGAATGCAAATTCAAATTTTTGCTCGAAAAATTTGTGAGCAGTATATGACAATTTAGAACAACAAAATCGTGCACTTGAAACACTTGGTGTTGCAACGGATAAAAGTGCAGCTATACTTTATCCTTTGGTTGAATCTTGCATGCCCGCGGAGTTTCTTAGTGTTTGGCAGTGAAGTTTAAATTTTAATCTTGGCAGTGATTCAAAAAGGAGACTTGATAGTTTATTAAAAATTTTTAAAGCTGAAGTTGAATCTGAAGAGCGAATTAACTTAGCTATGACTGGTTTCGGTTTGAAAGATGAAACATCTTATAAAAATGGAAGTAAACTAAATAAAGGTAAAATGTGTACTGCAGCTAGTTTGTTGAGCCCTACTACTACTGTAGAGAAATAGTGCGTCTTCTGCAATGGTAAACATGAGTCGACAAAATGCTTTAAAGCACAAAGAATGTCTTATAGTGAAAAAAAATCAGAATTTTAAAAGATAAAGGTTATTGTTACAAATGCTTAAAAGATGGACATAGGGTAGCAAATTGCCGATATTTCGTAAAATGCATTATCTGCAAAAAGATACATTATGCAATAATGTATCTTTTTGCTCTGAGTCAAATAAACATGTAACGAAGACTACATCAAATAATTCGGAAAAGGAAATTACAGAGTATCAGTAAATTTGGCGAGTATTTCGAACACTCCACAAGTTTTGTTGCAGACTTTGAAAGTTAAGATAAAAGGTAACAACTGTAGTTTACCCGAAAGAGCAATGTATGATTCAGGATCTCAAAAGTCGTATATCCCTTTGAGGGGCGGTGGGACACCGTCTGTCCCACCTTCTTTAAGATTTTTTTTCACAAACTTGTATAAGGTATTTTATTATAAAAATTTATTTATTGGATATTTCAAGACCTTTTATTTTTTCAAAAAATTGCAGTGCCATTTAGAATTTACTCAAATTTATTGAAAATAATTTTTTAAATCATGCCCTTTATTTTCAACGATTTTCTTTAAATTTCTAGAAAAAGAAAATGAATTTCGAAACAAATATTAGATGCAAAGGAAATCTTCAATGTTCACTAAATGTATTCCAAACATTATTTGTATTTCAAAAGTAATTTTTTTTATCAATTATTATAGATGAAAAAAGGTCCACCGCGCATCTAAGGTTGTCAGCCTGTAGATGGCAGCACAAAAGTTCGCGACTCGGTCCTATTTTTTCCTTCTTTTGGATGATAAACTTGGATTTATATACGGTATAATTATAATCACTCTTTCAAATTTAATACTTATACAGAAAATAAATTTATATATTTCAGAAGACAGTTAAATAATATTAAACAATAAAAATCTGCAAATGCAAACAAGCATTTTTTTTAAAAAAACTGGCATATCTAAATTTATTTTGAGTGGAAATTTAAAGGCAAAAGTTATCTTTTGAGAATTTTTTTTTATAAACGGATAAAATTAACTTATCTAATAAAAAGAACGAAAAGTAAAGAGAATATTCAAGTCTTTCTGTATCTCTCAAAATTGAAGGTCCCATAACTGCAACGAAAAGGAGATAGTTCCCTTGAATCTGCCCAACCCACCCCCTACTTGTTTACGTTCTTTGATGCTTTTGAGAAAACGCCGTATTCCCTAAGGCACAGCTATTGTAAATAGCTCTGTTAGAAATGATACTCAAAGAAAAGCTGTTTGAACTTGATATCTTCCAGCAGCGGGTTTCTTGCGCGATAATTTACAATCGGTGGTCTTCTTACAGCAGTGGTTTTCATTACAGGTCTTGTCCAGTCGCGGTCATTAGTGTCTCACTTCTTTGGCTGAAGTGAGTGATCGCATGAACTGATAACGAATTTCTGTTGATTCCTATACAATAAACCGGAGAGGGGAGTAACATTTTACTTGTAGAATCTGGGTGGCCTGCTTTCTTCTGAAGCTTTGAAATAGAGCGACATCCATAAAAATACTATTGAAGAGCTCCTCCATTTGTATGCAGAATGTGGTAAAAGATCTCCACTTCAATCACAGTATACATTTTCTACAGCTGTTAAAAGAAAATGTGCTAAATAACCAATTATATGCTCCAAGTGAAACTGACAAAAAGCGAACGTTGGCTCGAATGACGGAAGGGAGTCGGGGAATGCTACAGTCCCTTCAGGGGCGGTGGGACATACGTCTTCCCACCCTCTCGTGAAAAAACTAAAGGCAAAAAATATTTTTATTTGGAAAATATTTTATTTTCAGGTGATAGAAATTCAAAAATATATCTCTTTTTAATAAAAAAATTTTTTTTAGGGTAGTGCGCTTCAAAGGGATATTAGAAAAGAAATAGCATCTCTTTTAGGTTTATTATCTTTACGGCAGCAACTTTTATCTCATGCACTCTTTGGAAGAGAAAGGATCAACGAGGAGCTACATAATGTATATAAAATTGAACTAGGAAGCTTAGATGGAAATTTCAATTGTAATTTTGATGTAGTTGATAAGGATATTATTTGCAATGATGTCCCATCTGTTTCGTACGGCCCATGGAATGACGAATTAAAATCTATGAATATACAAATATTTGATATAGAAGACAATTTAGGGCCAATTGATGTTCTTATTGGAGCATATGTTGCTGGTAGACCTTTTACTGGAAAAAGAAGAGTTCTATCTAGTGGATTAGTAGCCTTGCAATCTTATCTAGGATGGACTATTATAGTCAAAACTAACTTACTCTCTGAAAAAGAAGATACTGCTATGATGGTCATTTCGATGTCTGTAAGAGAAGCAACTATTTCCGATCGTTTTAGTCTAGAGGTTTTAGGGATAAAAGTGACCCTCTTGAGATGAAATCCAAAAGGAAGAATGAATAACTGCCCAGCTAAAAAAATCTGCAGAAAATCTGAAGGTACTTGGATCATGTTCTCTTGAGATTTTCTGCAGAAAAAATCTGTTCCAAATACCTTCAGATTTTCCTACATTCAAGTTTTAATTATTAATTTCAATTAATGTAATTATTAATTTAATTAATCTAATTTGTGATTCACCTTACTTGCACGATGCCGATTCAAATTGCAACAAAACTTCAAACGCATCCTGTGCAGGATTCGAACCCGCGTTCCTATAGTTGGAGGGCAGGAACGCTAATTCAAAGTCGTAGAGATGAGTAATAGATGAAATTAGTAATATTTTTGTTCAATAATTTAGATTTTTTGTTTCAATAA
>BGPR01047381.1:0-11809 GCA_013235015.1 Araneus ventricosus | reverse complement strand
ATAGCTCAAAATTCACTTCAACCAGATAAATGCTTCGACTCGCCCGACTCGATTCCATTTCCATCCTGTTCATTTCCTCTCTCACACTTCATAAGAGTCAGAACACACACCGATTATGATCGTGTGTATGTTAATATCCCAAAACCGACTGTGGACTGCGAGTTTGTGACAGGTTTCTCCCCACCTCCCCCGGGCTGCCTCCAAATAGACCTGTCACACCCCCACGCAGGCGAAAAATTTGTTACCTGGGCTTCAACGCCCGGGGGTTAATCGAATGCGGAAGAAGGGGTGGCCGGGTTGCACCTCCACCCCTAATTTAAGCCATGCCGAATTACCATACATATTGCTCGGCGGCTGAAACTGAAACTTGCTTCAAAAGTTTCGTATGTGCAGTGACACCAGGGATATGTATTAAAAGGAGGAGGGAATGTATTAAACTGTCAACGCTGAATGTCGCCGGAATAGTTCTTGTCGGGTCGCGAACTTCTTAAAAGATGCCGGAAGGAAATGTTGATTTTCTTTTTATCTTCGCCTCCTTTCTTTCCGTGCTGCTGGCTTTTCTTTGTAATTTTGGAAACTTTTCACTCGTTCGTTTGTGCCCAGCTGTGGTGGTTGCGTTAAGTTTTCTTTTTGCTATTTTTTCATGCGTGTTAATATAAGGTGCCTGAATTTGAGATGGAATGCTAGTCGGATGCAATATGTTCCAAGAATTTATCAACAGATATTCCCTTTGGAAGTGAAGTGAGGGAAAATAGAAAGGAAAAAGTGAAACGCATTCTAAGACGGAGACAGGCGCGGGAAAAAAGGGGTGGGAGGAATGTGTTGTCTGCATTTTCTGGTGCATTAAACGCATCACCACAAACAAATGGGATATAATCATCAGGAAATATGCATGTTAATCTCTGTAATATAGTTACTATTAATTTAGGCTCGATTTAAGGTATCCGACTGGTTTAAAATCGTCGTTTCTGATGAAATTATCAAAACAAATTTTATGCCTTAATTTTGTAGCCTGTTTAATCAGCTTTCGAAAACTGTCTCACTTTTTACTCTACGTGAATTACAAATGGAGTTACAGCTGTTTTATTACCGAACTGTAAGCATTATTTTAAGTTGCATGAAAACTTTAAATGTGTTTCCTGAGAAATGATATTTTTGAGGAAAACTGTCGACAGTAACAATGATTTCTAAAAAAGTTATTCAAGTATTGATATGAAGTTTTCTGAGATTGTTTTCTGTAATATGCTTGATGTTTTCCTTTAAAAACTAAGGTCAATTTTAAAATCAAGTATTATTTTTAAGTGCTTGAATATAAACGAAAAGCATTTTTTATGAACAATTACCAGTTACGTAACTATGTTCAGCTATATCTCAAAACTATTTTGAAGTAGAAGAAATATTTTAGAGCATAACACAGATAACCGTCATAAAAATGTACTCCTACAAAGATTTATGTATATTTAGAATATGATTTTGTCTATGGCTGTTAGCGTAAGGCAAATATTTTAGTCATTTTTCTTCAAATTTCTCAGTTTTTTTAAAAAATATTATTTTGAAAGCCTAATTTTACAATATTTTCATAGTTTTAAAACATATGCAATTGAAAAATAATATTAAAAAATATATACAAATTATTTTTCAGAAAAATGTCTCCGAACACAGTCGGATACCTTAAGAGATAGACCTAAGCATTTTTGAGGTATGATTGTGTGATAACAGCAACGAAGAACTGAGGACCGGGTAGAGTAGCAAGAGCAAATGTGTACCAGAGCCTAGTATCTCTTTGTCCCCTATCATATTTGACTGTGGAGAATAAAATAAAATTCTTGTGTCAGTTACACAAGATAAGTTAGTTAAGTTAGGAGTGGTTTAAGAGATACTTCGGCCCTTAACAAGTCATACGACGACTATCTGACGTAACATATGAAATGCAAGACTTTGATCTTTGTCCGAGACGCCGAAAAACAAAAGATCTCGTACATGTGCTGCGCACGAAACCATACTATAATCCCGATGAACAAACCCAGATCGTAGACGACTCCACTTCCTCTATTGAGCCCGAGACGCCGAAAAACAAAAGATCTCGTGCATGTGCTGCGCATGAAACCTTACTATGATTCCGATGAACAAACCCAGATCCTATACGATTCCACTTCCTCTACTGAGCCCGAGACGCCGAAAAACAAAATATGTCGTACATGTGCTGCGCATGAAACCATACTATGATCCCGACGAGCGTTTTTTCGTTCATGGTATGAATCGAAGTAAACACTCATTATTTTTAATATTTGTGTACTCATTATTTCCTTTAGCATCGTTGCTAAGAATTTTTCGTTCATGGTGTGAATCGAAGTAAACACTCATTACTTTTAAAATTTGTGTACTCATTATTTCCTTTAGCATCGTTGCTAAGAATATTTCGTTCATGGTGTGAATCGAAGTAAACACTCATTATTTTTTTCCAGATATTTTGATGTAAAAAACAACAGATGACACAAAACTCACATCAGCCAACATACTCAGTGGCATCACTTCTTAAAGAAAGAACGATGGTAGGGGGAGGCGAAAGACCATGGCCTGAGCACCAATTACAACTGGCAAGTCACTGACGAACCCGCCGGGGGCCGCCCCATATTATGTCTGTACGCTATTTTCCACCGCTACGCCACTGGCAGCATTTACCATTCTCCAAAATTTAGCGGTCAAGAATTTGATGCGACGTCGACAAAGACAGGGCCTTAATCATAGAACTCATAAAATATTACCTAAATGGTGTGCCAGCGGAGTATCATCAATTACAGATGCCTGTAAAAATGTAGAATAACAATTTTCTAAAAAATAAATATTTGTTTCAGAATTGCAGGAGCCGTAATCGAACGATTTTTCCTTTCAAAGTGCTAAGTTCCAAATGGAGAGAGCAGGCCATCAAAAAATACGGTTTCAATTTAAAAGTGCCCTATTCAATTGCAAAAAAAAAAGATTCTATGACAGAAAAAAATGGACAAAAAAGAGAGAAAGAAAGTATCCAGGCGATATTTACATCACCTTGTGTAAAATAACAGTAAATTTCGTACCGATGCTTGGGCACTTTTATTGCCATGATCTGCTCGACGGCACTTAAAAATCCATTCCCGCCAAACGATCTTGGAGCCCCCCTCCGCCCCCTCGTGAGAGAGTTACGAGCGGAGCACCCTCCCTCAACTCCTCCACCCCCGAATCGTAAAAAATGAGTGAAGACGTTAAAATTTTTTGAAAGAAAGTAAATGGGTGGATTCCATCATCATCATCTTTCCCCATTTTTTATTCATCATCCCTTGATGCTTAATACCGCTTTGAGTGTCTTCTAGAACGGCCGCGCTGTACCGGGGGGAGAGAATGAGGGAAAATGATAATGAGGAAATATCACATTTTTGCAACAATGAAGACAATGGAAAATGCACTGAGGAAGATGACCTGCTACATTTATGACACAATGTTACGAGAACTTGTTCACGACACATTACCTAATTTACTTGAAATTGCCAAATAACTAGGATGATCTTGACCATTTAAAAGATATTAAGCCAGCAATTCACTTGAAGGCTAGCCAAGCCATTTGTCCCGAGCTCTTTTTGTTTTCCACCCATTTTAATCGAAAAATCCAGGCAGGCACGCCATTCACGTGATGCTTCAAAGTGCGATATCACTGCTCTTCGCCCCCCCCCCATACGTCATCCCTCAACACGTCCTAGGCCATGGCCTAGGTTAGACCTATGGGAAATCTGGCCCTGGTGATGTTACACCTTTTTTACTCCTTTAAGATGTACAACAGATACCAAAATTAGATGGACGTTGAGCACTGACGGGCAACAGGTGAGCATGAATTCACTTCATTGTCTTCATTATCGAAGACTTCAGCTCGTCCAGGCTAAATGAATAGAATGCGCAAAAAAGATGTGTTTTTGTCTGTCTTTCACGGGCTTATTTTCATTATTTATTTCTGACAAACTGATCAGGGAAAAAATTAGTAAACAGCTTGAGAGATAACTAGGTAGGCACATGAATTTAGGAACGAAACAATAGACATGAATTTAGGAACTAAACAATAGACATGAATTTAGGAACTAAGCAATAGACATGAATTTAGGGACGAAACAATAGACATGAATTTAGGAACTAAACAATAGACATGAATTTAGGAACTAAACAATAGACATGCATTTAAGAACTAAACAATAGACATGCATTTAAGAACTAAACAATAGACAGGTGATTTTTGTACTTAAAATTAATAGTTACATTGACTTAATTACAAATTTAAAACAAACGGGCACAAAAGAGCCGAGCATATGACACGCCACGCCGACCAAGAAGCGGTTAAGATCCCGGTTCGGTTTGAGGATTCACGTAAAACAATCTATTATAAACAAAACTATTCCAAAGGATTTTAGACTACACGGTAATTTCCAATAATTATTTTTCAAAACTTCTCCCTTCTATCCAAAATTATACCAACTTTTACATTTGTATCACTTTCATTTTTATTCTAATTGCTATTTTCCATAAAAGAATTCGAATAAAAAACTGAAAGTTCTGCCTGGGGCCGGATTTGCACCAATTCATTCGCTTGAGTAAGTCTAAGGGGTCTATTCTGGTATCCCCGGTTGGGTTGGGAGACGTCACTTTTCCCGGCCGTTAACAACGGAAAAAGTGACGTCTCCCAACCCAACCGGGGATACCAGAATAGACCCCTAAGCTTCAAGCCTCAAGCCAGCTTAGCTGTTTTTGGGTAGCTCACAAAATGAAGAGTGCAATTCAAATATTTTTAATCCCTTAATTGTGTCGCATTTTCTTTGCTGTCTAATATAAGATTATCTCTCCTGTTGTGGAAATGGTCTGCCGTTTTCCTTCGTCTAAGAAGGCATAGAATACTTGAGATGCTTATGGATTCTAAGTAATTTTTGTGTCAAATTATAAAGCTAATTATTGATTAATATTCAGTTTATAGGCCTAAAAATGCGATAATTCGATTCACGTCAATATGACGGGCGCGAAAGTTAAGGTGTTAAAAACAAAAGGTCCAGGTTCGATGCAGAGTTCGGGCCAGCCTAGACTTCAAACCTTTTCAGCTCATTTCAAGAAACGGACTAAACGAATCAATTAATTGAAAGAAGATGAATAAACTCACACTCGAGTCAGGTTCGAACCACAGTATTCGTTTCGGGGGACCCGAGCTTCAAGCTCCTTCGGCTGATTTTGGTAACACACAAAATGAAGGAGATGAATCAAATAATTTAAACTCCACATCACGACTCCAGCCTCATATACAAAAGCCAGCGACCAGTCTCCCAATCCACTTTAAGTTTACGCATCTAAGAAAAACTCTAATAAATTCCGGCGAGTCCCACATCTAGGATGGATCAGGGCACTTTTTTCTTCCCTTTCGACCGAAACAACTTTTCAGTGCATAGAAAGATCTTAAGCCCCCGTCTTGGAAAATCAAACTTGGGGGAGGGAGGGGAGGCCTGTAGAATTCCGCCACGTAGGCTTTTAGCACCCATCTCTGATGCTGTCGGCGCGTGATCCTACTCCCCAAGCATCGACATGCATTATCTATCAATACCCCCGCAGGAAGAACTTCATTCCACAGGGATCGCAGGAATGTCCACGGCGGAGACACTATCCATCACGCGACACGTGTAGGGATAGGGTGCGGAACATCCCACGTTTTTAATAAAAAACAAAGCTTTTTTTTCTACCCCTCCTCCCGATTTGACACAGATCATCAATATGAAGGAGAGTGTGTCGGGCCAAATTCTTGGCGAAGTTGCTTTCGTATGCGGGACGAGTCGTCCCATCGCTTCCCTCGACTTCGTGGAACACATGTTAAAATGAGAAATTGTCCTACAGGACATGGTAAGAAGTGTCCCTCATTCATTCTCCTATCTTCCTTTATGGGATTTTTATTTTTATCTTTTTGTCCTTCTCTCCCCCTCTTCAGAGTCCCCCACTTCTCCGGAAAGTTTCCGACTCGCAGTTTCCCCACCAGATGAGGACAGGGAACTACAAAAAAGGACTTCAATATGGTTTGCCTTCTTTTCAGTGCGGGCAAAATTTTAACGGGAAACACAGAAAATAAACTTATATTACAGTTTCCTTTTATTATATGTATATATTTTTAAATAATTTAAAAATTGGAAAGTCAATTCACTGAACTTGGGGAAGTAACGGAACAGAACGCCGTCTCTTACCCCCGTACCCGTGACCAGACCGGTCACTGAACGGTTTGATGGGCAAGACACGGGAATTTTATTTAAAAAAAAAGTAAAACAAAATAAGCAAAAAGAAAGAAATATTTACACTATGTACAGCACAGGCATTTTCACTGTTACACTATTAGTTCGTAGTTTATTTTCTTTAGATGTTGTTATTCCTTTCTTTTCTAAAAGGGGGGAATGTCCGGTAATTGAGTCTTTTAGTTCAGCTCACTGGAAAGTTGAAGTCTAGGGAGGCCGGAAAAAATCTCTGTTTTCGCTCATGAATTTGATTATCCCACGAATTTTATGCCTGGAGACGAGGTTATTGGCGACTCTTTTCAGCCATTCTTGTTCGAAATTTGGCACTGGCTTCTTCATATGCCAAGACACTGTTTAATTACACTTCGTGGCATTATGAAGTGCCGTGCCAATTCCACCACAGCTGCAAAAATCGCTGTCAGACAGGTGAAACTTTTTGAGGTAGGCAGGGAGAGGGCCATGTTGAGAGAAGAAGATAACATCCTCTCTATGGGGAAGTAACAGGGAAATTCAATTCAGATGTGGAAACCAACCCTGTGATTCCTAAGAACCTTGGGGTTCAGGGATATCAGAATACTGGAACAAATTAATGTACAAAATCTCTGCTTAGTCGATGGCTAATAGAGGGATTTATTACAAGGAAATGGGTTGGACTGAAAAGAGAATTCTAAAAAAAATCTCACGCTATAAAAATTAATTCTTAACTTTTTTATTGTGTCTATTGTTATTATTTTCATTTCTTTTTTTTTTTATTTCGAGTATAGTTTTCGAGTTTTCAACCTATAGCAATACACTCTAACCCCAACTTTTTTCCAAGAATGAAGTTCAAAAAAGCTTGCCACTTTGCACAATTGTCCTTCTCTCCCCCTCTTCACAGTCCCCCCACTTTTCCGGAAAGTTTCCGACTCGTAGTTTTCCCACCAGATGAGGACAGGGAACTACAAAAAAGGACTTCAATATGGTTTGCTTTCTTTTCAGTGCGGGCAAAATTTTAACGGGAAACACGGAAAATAAATTTATATTAACAGTTTCCTTTTATAAATAATTTAAAAATTGGAAAGTCAATTCACTTAACTTGGGAAGTAACAGAGAAATTCAATTCAGATGCGGAAACCAACCCTGTGATTCCTAAGAACCTTGGGGTTCAGGGATATCAGAATACTGGAACACCAGAGTTCCTCTTTCAAGGATAAGACAAATTCCCTACCCCCTGAAAAACTGCAACGGCAACTTGCATTCTTAATGGGTTAATGTACAAAAATCTCTGCTTAGTCGATGGCTAATGGAGGGATTTATTACAAGGAAATGGGTTGGACTCAAATGAGAATTCTAAGAAAATCTCATGCTATAAAAATTAATTCTTAACTTTTTTATTGTGTCTATTATTATTATTATTTTCATTTCTTTTTTAATTTCGAGTATAGTTTTTCGAGTTTTCAACCTATAGCAATACACTCAAACCCCAACTTTTCCCCAAGAATGAAGTTCAAAAAAGCTTGCCTCTTTGCACAATATGTGTGTATATACAATGAATTCATAAATTGCAACTTACCCAGTGACCAACCAATTCATAGTCACGACATCGCAACAAATCTGTGCGAGATCTATTCAGAGCAATAAATGCACCGGCCGAGATGCTCGCAACACCCCCACAAAAAAGGTATACAATGTGACGAAGGAGAGCGAAAAGAAAAGGGGAGCAAGGGCGGAGCAAGGGGTTGAGGGTCAATCGCAGATGTCAAGGAGCCATAATCTGTGAACGCCTACGACGGAGGCGAAGAGAACCAGTTCTTTTGAAAGAAGCTAGCCATCAAGGCCGATAAGAGGTTCCCACACACACCGGTCCTTCCCCCGGGCCCGACCGTAAGTCGTTTTTATGCCGGGTGTTGTCGGAATTCCTCAGACATGGCGCTGGCGCCGAATTGGACAACATTCTTTCTCGCCGATGGACACGGGAAGGGGAAGAATTCTCCTCCTAAAACTTTCACCTACTTCTTCGAGCGATAAACCGGGCGAATTAGAAATCATTCGGTTCAGGATGGCAAGGAAAGTGGATTTTTTTATGACGTCGGGGAGGAAGGCAGAGAACGAGATATTTGAACCCGTTCCGAGTGATTATTGGAATCATACGCGTATATGAATGAAGTCGGCACATGGCGAAGCGGTATATGAAATTAAACGCATGCCATTTGGATGATTTGGTAGAAAGTGAGTGTTATTGCTATTTGCCCAACTAGAAACCAGGGAACTTATTAGGCATTAACATGTATTCGATTCCTTGACTGCGGAATATATTGCATTTCTAAATTAGAGAATAAAATGACTTTTGATAGGTTCATCGATCTAACAAATGAAATTAAAGACTTGATTGTACAGGCGTATTTGAGACTGAAATATATCGATCAATATTTAAGGGGACATACGACTCTTAAATCTCGAAAAAATGGTGGGAGTCTGTCAAATTCGATACATTATAACTCTGAAACAATGCAACTCACTTTTTCTAGAAAAATATCTGTTCTTTCTTTTATAGTACACACATTTTCAAACCTTCATATTGATATGTATTTATTTGAGAGAGTAATAAATATGGGTATAATTTTTGGAGGAAAATGAGATAGTCATCTTACGCGCATGATTACGGATAAAATATTTATCTAAACACAATATTTTGGGTATTTAAGTAAACCAAACAGTCTATTTAAGAAACTGAACCTCAGTTTATTAACATCTAAAGCTAATTTCAAATTTATATACCAATTTAAAATAAAAATGTTAAAAATAGTTAAAATTTCAATTTTCCTAACCCCCCAAAAAACTTCTTTGGAGAAATATGTACAAAAATGTGGTTCAATTTGTAGAACATAGCAAAATACATATTCGGTAAAAAGTTCATGTCAAAATATTCAATAGCTCTTGAAATATCGTGCGCGCAATGTAAAAAAAAACACATTTTGAGCTATAGTGCTTTAAAGATATGGCCATATTCAATGTTTACGTCGAAGAGCTGATACATTTTCCTTCATATCTTTCATAATTATGGGAATTCTTTTAACGCGGATTGTATTAAATTGTTCAGAAAAGACAGGGGAATAATATACTTTTTTCATGAAATCGAAAATTTTCCAGGTTTAACAGTCGTATGTCCCCTTAAGGATTTGTTAATCCTATTTGGTGATGATTGTTTTACCTATGACGTGTTAGGATTATGTGGCGTCTTTTAAAATATTACAAGAAAATAAAAATTTCTTGATACTATCAGTGGATTATTTATTTTTGCTTTCTGCACTCGAATTCCATTAAAAAACCAATAAATTACAGAATTATCGTCCTAATATTGTAAGTAGTCGAGTGTAAAGTTCAATAGATCAAACCCAAAACTATTAGAGTCTGAGTGTGTCGATATGGTTCTATTAAGTCATTAAATGCAGAATTCCATTACAAATTAGAAAGACATTTGAATCGCTTTATTGCGAGAATCGTTGCCTTTATTCAATGAACCTTCACAAGGTTCGCTGAGCGTAAAAGGTTTCATTTTACAACTAACCCTCTGACTGCATATCCCGCGGTTTGTTAGTTGTGCTGTGTTAGTTGTAAAGTGCTACAATTTGCAAATAATACATCCAAAATACCGAACAGATTAATGCCATTTACAACCAAAGAGTATTACGTTATTTAGAGAATCTTGAAAACCCCCTCGAAGACGCATTTTTTGGCAACAATTTACTCTACGAGGTGTGTTAGTTGTCAAGTGCTACAATTTGCAATTAAAACATCCATCTGAAATACACAAGAGATTAATACCATTCACAACCAGAGAGTATTACGTTATTTAGGGAACCGCGAACCCCCCACGAAGATGCATTTTTTTGGCAACAATTTACTCTACGAGGTGTGTTAGTTGTAAAGTGTTACAATTTGCAATTAATACATCCATCCAAAATATACAGCAGATTAATACCATTTATAACCAGAGAATATTACGTTATTTAGAGAACCTTGAAAAACCCCAAGAAGACGCATTTTTTGGCAACAATTTACAAGGTGTGCTGGTTGTAAAGTGTTACAATTTACAGTCGCATCCATCAAAATACAGAACAGATTAAAGACCATTTACAACCGGAAAGTAGTTATTTAAGGAACCACGAAACCAGACATTTTTTGTATATTTACAAGGTGTGCTAGTTGTAAAGTGTTATAATTTATCAGATTAATACATAAATCAAAATATACAAGTAGATTAAAATACCATTTAACCAAGAATATACGTTATTTAGAGGACAGACCCGGAATACGCATTTTTTTTGTAACCAGTTGCAAGGTGCTGGTTTATGGTGTTCCTGAACTTACGATTGAAACATCCATCAAAATACACAAGGATTAATGCTGTTTACAATGAGAGTATTACGTTATTTAAGACCATGACCCCCGAGGTGTGATTTTTTGGCGTCAGTGCGCCGGATGCGTGGTGCGAGGTTCTCGGGCGAGTGGCCCTCCTTCCGCGACAGAGCCGAGATTCCTAATGAAACGTATCTGCAATGAATTGACCGACGCTGAGTCGCCGCGTCCTTCCCGAGTCCGGCCGACCGGATTAATGCGTCCGCGACTTTTTTTGATGCTGCGATAATTCTCAATACGGACCGGACAGTCAGGAGGAATAATGGGGGGGGAAGATCCCGGGCGTCATTTTGCTAATTTATCCCTACCGGGGTGGATGAAAATTATGTGCGATTAGCGCACCCCTCACTCAATTGTCACTTTTCTTATGGTAGCGTCAATGGCCCATGGCCTACATCTTAATACGTTGTATCAAGCTTTATTTGACGAAGCTCAAAACTGTTTTTCTATATACCAGTAGTTTAAAGAGATTCAATGAATTATGTGTGATGGAGCAGCTGAAACTGTTTTCTGTATACTGATACTTTAGGAATTCAATGATTATAGTAATGATGAACAGCTGAAACTGTTTTCTGTATACTGATACTTTAAAGGAATTCAATGATTATAGTAATGATAGACAGCTGAAACTGTTTTTCTGTATACTGATACTTTAAAGGAATTCAATGATTATAGTAATGATAGACAGCTCAAACTGTTTTGCTATATACTGATAGTTTAAAGGAATTCAATGATTGTAAACAATGACAGACAGCTGAAACTGTTTTTTTCTGTATACTGATACTTTAAAAGGAATTAATGATTATAATGATAGACAGCTCAAACTGTTTTGCTATATACTGATAGTTTAAAGGAATTCCAATGATTATAGTAATGATGAAGCTCAAGAACTGTTTTTCTACAAACTGATACAAAAGGAATTTAATGATTATAGTAATGATAGAGACTCAAACTGTTTTCTACAAACTGATAGTTTTAAAGAATTCAATGATTATAGTAATGATAGACAATCAAACTGTTTTTCTGACCTGTACTGATAGTTAAAGGAATTCAATGATTATATTAATGATAGACAGCTCAAACGTATTTTATCGTGCAGGGGAGGAAACAACACCTTTGGGGAAGTATACAGAAAA
>BGPR01047380.1:0-11809 GCA_013235015.1 Araneus ventricosus | reverse complement strand
TTTTTTTCTGAGTGGATTTTGCATTATTTTTACTCTGACAGAACGAAAGTAGTTGTTAAAAGTAAAAATATAAAGTAACAAGCCAAAATTAGTGTCAATTGATTCATCAGTTCTGTTCTTCATGCTTTTTTAAATTCTTAAGCACTCTGCCAATGTGCATGATATTTTCAACTACAGCTATCGGTAGTAAATTTGTAACAATCAGATCGAAGATATTGCTGGCAAGCTAAAAGGCGGCTTAGATGTGTGCAAATCTTTTAGTAACTTACATCATATAATTGAAATTTAGTATGTAGTCTTCTAATTTATCCACGCGGTGGGAGGAGAAACAACACCTTTTTGGGGAAGTATACGAGAAAGTTTAGGGGAGGCTACTCCCGTTGGTTTAAGCTGGCTTGATACACCATTTATCTCAATAAATATAAATTTTTGACTTGATAGAAGCAATATTCAAGGACCCTTTCAAGATTAGTAACCGCTATTTCACATGTCGATAAAGAGATTTCATGTAGCTCATCTTTCAAAAATATTAGCACCTACTCTAATTGTGGGGTCGACTCTATTGTAATGGTGGTCAACTCTGTTGTCCATATTTTAACTGAATGCCCTAACTTCAGTCAGCATCTTAAAACTTTTTCCTTATAACCGCTTTAAAACTTAAAGATTTAGTGGAGGAAGAACATCGCCTTAAAGTTTTTGATTTTCACAAAATCATTGGCATCTTTCATTGCATTTGAAATTTTAACATTTTGCATTTCTACGGTTTGTTTTAATCGAAATGTTTTAGTTTTTTATACCACAGGCGTACATTTTTTTTTTACTTTTACTCTGTCCAACTTTCTTGAAGTTATTTGATTTTAATCTTTTAATCAACTTTGCGTTTGGCGCAGCATTCCCTACACTGGACCTTGTGCCAAATAACCTCTCTACTACTAAAAACTGTCTGACAGAATCGGATGTGATTGCAAGTAAAACTGAACAATTCTATTATAAATATTTAATGCTTCTTATTATGTAAATATATATCACAGTTTTTTTCCACAAGGAAACTGATTTTCCGTTTGGAAACCAGCAATAGTTTAATAATACTTTCTACTGGCTTTCAACTATTCTTAATAATACTAGAAATATACCATGACGGGGGTGCAAATTGCCTCTTCATTCGAGAGATTTCCCGTCAAATTTGAAGTTTTTAAATAAATATATATCCGAGAGAAATGTTTAACATTGATTGTAAACAAATAAAATAAACATACGTTTTATGACAGGAAATATTTTTTTATATAAATATAATTTACATATTTCTTTATTCCAAAACCCTCTTGGTAAACAACATTCCGTGTGAAGTATTTTTCGTTGTTTAACAATTTTCCTAGTACTTCAGATGTCTTTGTGTAAGTTTTAACGTTATATTATCAAATTATATCACAACGATTGCAATAAATAATCAGATGGCGTCCCAACTATATCACGCGCATGATATACCACTGACTTGATTTACTACTTTCTATTAAAAAATGAAAGTTAATTTGAAATATATGAATAATATAATTTAAAATTTATCTGGAACTATTGTTTATAGCGAGATAAATTTTATATGGATCGATAGAAAATTTTATTTCACTATTTTAGAGTTATTAAATTTGAAATTAGAACGAAAGCTACTTTTTAAAATTTAAAATGACTGAAATTTAGGTGCTCTAACAATGAAATAATTCTGTTAACGTCTCGCAGTGCTATGGCGCGAATTTTGTTGTTGGTGACGTCAGAGCGTTACCTGATCAGTGAGAGACAGATATGGGCTATTATATTTGTAATTTACTACCAGCCGGTTGTTATGCACGTCCAAGTACTCACCCTATTGGGAAATTTTAATGATAGATGATCGGGTTCTCTATCCAGATGCAATTTTCCTTCGGGACGGCACCTTTAAACAGCACCAGATTTTCCATTAATTTAAGAATTTATTTCCTCTGAAGTTATCAAAGGAACAAAACAAGTGCTTCATAATATCTAATATGTAGGACAAATACTTGTTTCTAAGTGTGAAGAGAATTCATAATTCTAAATTGCTTCCATTTTTCAATCACTTTTGTCTGGAATTTTTTAAATTTCTATTAAATCCGTTAATATTGATTTCAAGATTCCCCCTGTAATTATTTTTAATGCAGATTAAAATGTGCACATTTTGGTCATACCAAGAACCAAGGGACAGTTAACCAATAAGAACTCTGAAGAAAACTCTTTTTGCGAACAACGCTACCAGGGGAACAAAAAGTAATGTAGGCATATAGCTGAGCTCGTTGTGTAAGTAATATTTGGCGTGATATATTCACTAATATGTTTTCAGTAGCCTCGCAGATAACTATTGTTTTCGGCGTGTGTTAATGGATTTTTGATTTTGAGCATGCATATGAAAACGTAGCGGCAGACACAGATGTTACGGCAAAACATTGTCAGAAAACCAGCAGATGAAGCCTTCGTGAATGCTGCATCATGACGATGGGTGACCACAGAAGTTGAGTGTTACGAGAAAGTTTTGCAGAAACAGTTGTGAGCGTGCATATGAAAACGTAGCGGCAGACACAGATGTTACGGCAAAACATTGTCATAACACCAACAGATGAAGCCTTCGTGAATGTTGCATCATGACGATGGTGACCACAAAAGTCGAATGTTACGAGAAAGTTTTGCAGAAACAGTTGTGAGCATGCATATGAAAACGTAGCGGCAGACACAGATGTTACGGCAAAACATTGTCAGAACACCAACAGATGAAGCCTTCGTGAATGTTGCATCATGACGATGGGTGACCTCAAAGTCGAATGTACGAGAAAGAGTTTTAAAAAACAGTTGTGAGGATGTATATAAAAAGCAATGGCAGCGAACACAGATGTTACGGTAAAACATTGTCAAGAAAACCAACAAAAGATGAAGCCTTCAATGAATGCTGCATCACGACGATGGGTGACGCAAAAGAATCGAAATGTTACGAGAAAGTTTTGCAAAAACAGTTGTGAGCATGCATATAAGAACGTAGCGGCAGACACAGATGTTACGGCAAAACATTGTCAATTGTCAGAACTCCAACAGATGAAGCCTTCGTGAATGCTGCAACATGACGATGGGTGACCACAAAAGTCGAATGTTACGAGAAAGTTTTGCAAACAGAATATTGAAAAACATTAATGGTACTTTTGCAACTACAGTACACAAAACTCATACCTTATGATTTTTGGCTCCTCCCGTTGTTAAAGAAAGTCTTATACGGTCAGCAAAGTTTTGAAAACAGGGCACAGAAAAAAAATTCAAAGCTCATTTGTAACCACCATATTAAAAATCACCTTTTGTGATTTCTGGCTCTTCCTGAAGTTAAGGTATCCACTTACGTTGGAAATCGATTTTCGGCCGAAATTCACAATATTTTTTTATCGTTTCATCTGAAATCTATACTTTGTGATTTTCAGAACTGTTTTTATTTTACTTCAGAGACACCCAGAAAGAAAACTAGAGCCTTTTTTGGAAGCCTAGAGAGCTGAAAACGAAAAAGGAAGCAGAATGAGTGGGACACAATTTTCAGTATTTTTAACCATATAATTAATATTCTCTTTAATTTATTGCTTATTACAATTATTTATGTCTTTTTAATTATTTTTTTAAGTTTCCAGAAGAATGTTGGATCTAGATACAGAAAATTAAAAAATAAACGCAAAGGTCTGGGAGGGAAGAGAAAGCTGATAGACAATTTTATCGATAAACTTCAAAATTATTACGGAATAGCCATAAGAAGTAATGCAAATAACTTAAATGCAATGCCAAACTCTGTATTGGCAACTTTTTTCATGTTTGCTCTAATAAATTTCAACCAATGCATTTACAGAGTCCGATGGGCACTGACAATTGGTACTCGCTCAACTGTAACAAAGTTGCTCCGGGAAAAAAATGGTTAAAACAGTAAAATCACACAGGATGTGAAGAAAGAGGGTGTAATGTATAAATGTGGTGAATTTCAAGTAAATTACTGCAAAAATTTATATTATAAAGTGTGTTTTTGTACTTTAAACGTGTTTTTCTCAAAACCGAAAATATCATAAAATTCCCATACCTGTGACATGATTTCTCAAACACTTTTTGTGATACACTTTTCAAATTTGGTATGCAGATTTTATGTATCATTTGTACTATGTATATATAAAATTATATGTACTATAATAATCCCAAATGCATCATAATTTTGAATTTTATAGCCTGTTATTGTGTTGATAGTTGTGCTAATATTTGGAAAATTCTGTATTATTAACTTCAAAAACGTATAAAAAATATATTTTTGAAAATTTTCATTAGATTCTAGTGCCTTCTCTATACAATCGTGTTTGAAGTATCCCAACATAATTTATTTGGAATTTTATTGATATAATTTTTTTTTAACCTGTTACGCGTTTTTGTAAATTTTTGTTAAATTTCACTCTAAAATTTCACTTTTGAAAAAGCCTGTGATAATTGAAAAAGGTTTTGTTGCTTAAATGAAAGTTTTTATGCAATTATGATGACAAAATGTGATTGCAATATTTATTTTAATATTTCTCAAAATGGTCTCCGAACGTATGCGGGTTAAAGAAAAAATAACACGGTCCGAAATTTTTAGCACATGCTGAGGTCAGACTGACGAGCAGTCCTACGCCGCTGCACTTCTTAGGAACCTGAGAATTGTTGCCCTTTAATCAAATTCTTCATTAAAGGAAAAAGTTGCATGGTGCAAGATCTGGGAATAATATGGTTACGGAAGTACCAGAATGTGGTGCTTTGGCAGCAAATTTGACTCAAGGAAGGATCTGGGAACCGCTGCCTTATCGGGATGGAGCACACACGACTTGGCCTTCCTCTCGATGGGAATTTTAAAACCTGTAATCGCGAGATTAGCTTACTCGTGATACAGGCGTCAAAGCACCACATTCTGGTACTTCCGTAACCAATTTATTCCCAGATCTTGTACCATGCAACTTTTTCCTTGAATGAAGAATTTTCTTAAAGGGCAACGATTCTCAGGTTCCTGAGAAGTGCAGCGGCAAAGGCACTGAAGGATCAGACATTTGTATTTGATTTGTATGATTTGTTTATCCCATCGTTTTATCAGCGCCCCAATTCCAGCTGCATAAAATTCTTTGGGTTGCTGTCTCATCCACAGTAGGACTTCGTGTTGAACGTCATCATCTCATCGTCGGATGAAAATCACTTGGTGCTAAGTCTGGGCTGTAAGGTGGATGCTGTAGCACTGACCAACCAGACTTCCCAATCGATTTTCATCTGTTTGGTCCACTAAAACAACATCTTGGAGGCAAACACTTTGCAGATGATGACGGCGTTCAACACGAAGTCCTGCTGTAGATGAGACAGCAACCCAAAGAATTTTATGCAGCTGGAATTGGGGCGCTGATAAAACGATGGGATAAGTGCATCAACATTGGCGGAGATTCTGTTGATAAATAAAATTGTTTCCAAGTGATTATCATGGTAAATTATTTTTTCTTATCTTTTGTGACTTACTTAATGACTTTCCCTCGTACATTAAATACTCCTGTTCATGGAAAATATTTAAAAAGACACTCTATTAAACGTTTGCAAAATTTTATTTTCCCTATCAAATGATAGGGATCCAGATTTGTTTTTGACTTTTTAACTATTAAACTTAAACTATTCTTCTTAAAATATTTTGTGAAAACACTTTTCGTCCGTTATGACATGGTTTTTAACTATATGAAAAAGGTTTTAACATCAATTTTAACCACGAAACATGGAAAGTCGCTTCCCAGCAATGTGAGTCTTATGGTTGGAAAGACAGTTTTACAGGGATAAGTATGGGATGGCTAGCGGCAGCCACATCTGGTTTCCCGAACTTGGGGACAAACCTGGCGACTTGGCGACAAATTTGGCGAAGAAATATGGGATCTCAAAGGTGCTGGAATCTTCTCGATATCTCTATTAGAAGAGAAGATACGCCACGAATGTGCTAGGTCATTCCATGTGACGTTACGGCTTGCCGGGGAAACTATATAAGGAGAGCGCTTGGTCGACGGAGGGAGTGCTGGTCGACTGGGATCGCCTTGGAGCGCGAACGTCTTTGGAGTTCTATCCGCTGTTCGAGCTAGTAAGCTGTTAGACGCCGAGCGGTAGTAGCGTTGATCCATTGGGAACAACTTTAGAGTTCCGTCCGCAGTGCGAGCTAGGAAGCTGGTGAGCTGAGCGCTATTGAAAGTGCAGTTACTGTCTTTACTAGTTATTTGCTGACTGTTTGTGTTGTTAAATATCAAAGTGCTGAACTGTTATTACCTGTGAATTGTTGTCTATTTGCATTGGTAATCTGTGTAAGAACTATTGTTTCCTGTACCTGTGCTACGTGTTTTCCTGCATATTTGTAAATAAACCTTCATTCTCCAATATCCTGCGTGTTGGACTGTTTACACCATACACCCTCTGAAAGATTTTGTAACAATACTCCTGTTCATGAAAAATATTTAAAAAGACACGCTATTAAACGTTTGCAAAATTTTATTTTCCCTATCAAATGATAGGGATCCAGATTTGTTTTTGACTTTTTAACTATTAAACTTAAACTATTCTTCTTAAAATATTTTGTGAAAGCACTTTTCGCCGGTATGACATGGTTTTTAACTATGTGAAAAAGCTTTTAACTTCAATTTTAAACAGGTTTTATTCATTATCGTGAAAACATTTTAAGACTTAGTTTTGAAAAAAAATAGTTCTATTCTTACCATATGTTTGGTGCAGTATATCCATATCTGGCTCCTGCGCCATAAAATCCCAAATATCTACCTACCTACTCAAAAAACGCGTTACTTATCTACAGGATTTGTCAACATCCATAGCAAATGATGGATCGCATGATTGTCCTTTCCAAACATATATATGTTATCGAAATTGGGGAATAGAAGACATTCGGAAATTTAAAAAAAACGTTTATTAACTTTAAGAAAAATCATTTGTTCTCTGGAAATGTCAGAAATCTAAATTATTTCGAATAACATTTTTTGAAAAAGAGTGATTGAAGAATCAAACAGGGAAACTTGAGGAATTAATCATCAACCACAAAACAGTTTTAAATCGTTTGAAGAAAATCAGCTGCAAAATGGAGATCGATGCTTTTATGCAGCGCGATTCAACAATGGCGAATTTCAAAGATAGAATTTTCATATGGAAATTATTTATAAAATAGAATGAAATTTATCCGGTTTCGAAGATTATGATGCATTGATCGTATATACGCTGGTGTTTTAATGAAGGGAGGCCAAGTTGACACACATGAGAAAAAAGGCTCTTCTATATGAAGCTGGTAACTTGAACTGGTACTGGAATACATATGGTATGAAACTGTAAGTCACTTTTCCTAATATATTTGTTGCAGCCAGATCAAATGCCAGAATTTTATTTCTTCTCTCAGTAATAAATAAGAATTACGCAATCAACTAAAAAACAGCACTCTCAACATTTTACGACTTAGTTTTGAAAAAAAAATAGTTCTATTCTTGCCATATGTTTGGTACAGTATATCCATATCTGGCTCTTGTGCCATAAAATCCCAAATATCTACCTACCTACCCAAAAAGCGCGTTATTTAGCTACATGATTCGTCAACATCTATAGCAAATGATGGATCACATGATTGTCCTTTCCAAACGTATATATGTTATCGAAATTGGGAATAGAAGATAATCGGAAGTTAAAAAAAAAACGGTTATTAACTTTAAGAAAAATAATTTGTTCTCTAGAAATGGCATTGCTTACCACCTTCAGATCCGATAGAGCTTAGGTATCTTTGGTGAACCTTTGTACAGACAGTACACTCCCATTCTTATCACGAGCAATCACAAAATGGCGCTCTTTGGAATTAAGGAAGGAGTTAAATATGTTGAAAAGAACAAAAAAAGTAAAATCTCATTGAGTGATAGACACCTTATATTCTTCTAAAACGGTATTTGACGTTCATTCCTTTTCTTCTAACGGATTATTCTGGGATAGTAGACAAAAATGACGGAAAACAACAGAATTTTCATGTTCTAATTAATGATGTTGTTCTTCATACATTTGTAAAATTGAAAATATTTCTTTGATTTTACCTTCTTGAAATGCTATTAGAACAGAAGAAATCATAATACCGTCATCTGGAAATATTACTTTAAAAAAATCTATACTTGAGCTTTATTCCGTTTATTTGCATCGAAGCTTGAAGCTGCTATTAAATGATTGACATTATCGCGATCATGAAGATAATGATATGATAAAGCGCGACGTAGTGAAGAAGAGTGATTATTTCTTTTCTGCAACTTTTTATTTAAAAACCAATGCGACTTGTTCTTCGCAATACCCGATCTCACAAAAAATATCGTCACTTATAAATATAAATAATCTTTCATACCTATAAGTAATTTCAATTATGGAAATAATATAATTAACGATTTTCCAAGTGCTGTCAAACATGGAGGACATTTATAAATTTTAGTCATTGAATTTCGCCTGCAAATCGTAACCGTACTTGCTCTTGATTATATCCATTTTATTATGATCGAATACTGACTCGTTATTCGTTGAAGAATATGGAAGAAAAAACCAAGTTGTCATATATGAAATCCAGAAATTTTGTTAGTAATGCAGTTGTAAGACTTAACATTGTTTTCTTGTATTTTTCATCCACTGAAATTTCATATAAATCTATTATTAGCTAGGTATATTAAAAAATTTAAAGTTATGAAAATTTTATGAAAAATGTTGTTACATTCACTTCATGGAAAGCACGTAGACTTACTTACTTTACAGGTATTACAAGAACTTTCCATAAACTTAGTTTCATCTGAAACTAAAATGTTATTTTTTGTTTACTTGTTTGTTTCATATCGATCCAACTTCAGCTAGATTACACTAATATGAGCTGATCTTCAAGCTCGGCGTTGCCCGTGAAATCAGGACTTCGAAAAAATGGAGGGAAAATGCCCACAATGACACGAAAAAGTATCAAAACGAAAGATACACATTATTGATGTTCCTACTTATTTTTCCTCTCGACAATGACGCCACCTTAAGGAATCGGATTGTAGAAATGCATGCTGGGAATGAAAGAATATTACGTCACCTCTTGCGAGGAAGCAACAATGCTTTCTGGGATCGTTCGGAGAAACTCTCGCTGTCAAATCTCGCTAGCAAAAAAAGTGCTTGAACTGATCAGAGGAAAATTAATTTAAAAAAAACGGAATAAGATATTTTAATCGTTCTTGCTTTAAATCCGACAGAAACGTTCCAGTTATAAGCTGAAAAAAATTAAAAATTATAGAGTTGTTAGAACGTCATATGCGAGAATTTGAAGAAATCCTTAGCAAAAATTACCATATAAGTGACTATTATTTAAAAATTTCTCAAAATTCTGTAAATTATGTTGGAAATTCAAAACAAACTTCATTAGAACGAATATTATTTGTTCTATCCGATGGCGCGCTGATTGTTTTTCAACGATCATTAGAAAAGATACTACAGCCGTAAACGTGACAAAAATAACCCAAAACGACACAAAACATTAAAGAAAAAATTTTCTAGATTAAATTTTAAAATTCGGGCTTCGAGGTGCATTGAATCACCATTACATCTACCTATGTGCCAAATTTCAAGGCTGTAAGTGCAATAGATTCGTCTGGACAATGCACGCACACATGCAAACATTGCCTTTTATTAGTATAGATTATTGTTTCAAAATTATATAAAGATAAAAATAAGAAAACTAGCATTCTGTAAAGAAGTATAACTTTTACTCTCATTCATATCTTGCTTTCAGAATTGTAAAAAATAAAAAATAAAAAGTTTTAATGCATCAGCCACATCATATATTATAGAAGTATAGAATGTCTAGGGCAGAACACCCCGTCTGGTGATCTGAACGTATTGTTTTCTTAAAATCCTGAGCAAAAGAATGAAACAACTATCGAGCTGTCAACTAGTCAAATATGTGTTAAAACAAAAAAATGCTTTATAAAAGTAAAGACAAATACAGGGCTCCTACTTATGTCCGTTACACCTCCTTAACTTCTAAACGATGACAGCTAAGGTCATAAAGTTGGTGTCTAGGTATGGTAAAAAGGCTATGCGCTACTCGATGGGACAACTTACAACGCCATCTATCGGCAAATTTTTGAATTAGCCGTCCTATCTCGAAAACAGTACAAGATACGGGAAGAAGGTCCATTACAAAATTGTAGAGCGTCTTCGATTTAATACAAAAAGATACCTTGTACACATTAATATATTATAGAAGTATACGAGTCCCACATCATATATTATAGAAGTATACGAGAATGCCTAGGAGAGAACACCCCGTCTGGTCATCTGTACATATCGTTTTCTGAAAATCCTGAGCAAAAGTATGAAATAACTATCGGCTGTCAACTAATCAAATATGTGTTAAAACAGAAAAATGCTTTAAAAAAGTCAAATACAGGGTTCCCACTTACATCCGTTACACCCCCCTTAACTTCTAAACGGTGACAGCTAAAGCCATAAAGTTGGTGTCTAGTAGGTATACTAAAAAGGCTCTGCGCTACTCGATGGGATAACTTACAACCCCATCTATCGGCAAATTTTGGAATTAGCGGTCCTATCTCGTAAACGGTGAAAGATACGAGAAAAAGTTAGAATCATCAATGGGTGTAAGTGGGAACCCTGTCTAAAGGGATATCTTCCAAAACTGATACTCATAAATGCACATCTTTTCTTATCTTTGTTCAATGGTAAATAGAAAGTGTAACAACCTTGCAGCAACCGCACTATCTAGAACAGTGTTTTCCAACGTGGGGCCCACGTCCCACAGGGGGGCAATTTGATTGCAAAGGGGGCAATTCGAAAATGAAAAAGAAAGAAAAGGAAAAGAAATCGGCTGGATAGAACACAACAGAGAGACTTGAGACTGAACCTTACTAAATTAGAACCTAAATAACATCTCTTTGCAGCAAGCATCAAACGCAAGAATCTCACTAAATTTAAATAATAAATAATTACTAATAATTATAATAATATAGATAAGTCTTTCATTAAAATGATTTCGTATTTGAATTTCAGTCCTCCATTTATATGCTTAGAAAACTTTTTTATTATGTTTCTCAACAATTTCTTCCTAAAACCTATCATTTAACTCTCTAATCCCGAGATGACTTTTTTTCTTCTATCCCCTTTAAAACCAGGAATTTTTGGGAGGAAACGACATTAATTGGATTCTCCCAACAGTTGTGATCATTTTTCCCACCACACCACCCCCTGCTATAACGTTTCTAAGGCACAGGGAAATGGGCTGTGATTGGCCAGGATAATTGGACCCCCTACCGCGCTTATCTCCTAAGCGATCTCAGAACCTCACCTCCCCTCAAAAGAAGCCAACCGCCTCAGGTCGGCCTTCGTCGCTGTTAAAGGGAAATTTTTAGACCGCCCGGGACCTCCCTGCTAGGTGTGAGAGGGTTAAGTTTCTTTAGTGAACAATTCAATTTTTGAATATTAAAAATTGTGTATATGTTACATGGGGGTGGGGGCATAAGAATTTTAGAAAGGTTTAGGAGGGGTGTAACAAAAAATGGACGGGAGGCTGTCTCTGCGAAATGGCCGCTGGGATTGAGAGGCGTAGACTTACTTACCTTACTCAACTCTGACTTTCTGTGACTAAAGTAGCTCTATATGACTAAAGTAGCTCTATGCTCTATGTGACCAAAGTAGCTCTATGCTCTATGTAACTAAAGTAGCTTTATGTGACTAAAGTAGCTCTATG